>PVLD010006548.1:0-39202 GCA_004027595.1 Dinomys branickii | reverse complement strand
TATGTTTTTGTGTTAACTAATGTGAAGATAACTATGTAACACAACATCCAGTTCTAATCCCCTACTATATTCTGTATAACTTTGTATTTTCTGTATTGTTTATGGATTTTCTGGTTCATATGTCTCCATTCTTTTGTCTTTAAAATAAAATTTAAAAAAAAATGAGTTGCAAAGGGAAGATACTGCTCCTATTTTCGAGACAAGGAAGCTGCGGCTGAGAGACACATAAGGGGCATACCAGATAAGGTCACATCATGTGATAAAGGGCACAGTAGAGCCAGAAACAGGGGGGCTAATGTGGCCACACACCCCACTTCTCTGCTTCCTGTAGCCGTGTAACTACTTACCCCCAACCCTCTGTACAGAGTCTCAGTTTGAGAGGTAAATGCACCATGTAGGAAGGCAAGGAAGAAACACCCGAGCATTCACTGGAGTTAGAGTACTGGTGTGAACTCACAATTTCTAAAGTGTGTGTGATGGTTTGGACCTAACAGATCCCCCAAGACCACATATTGAGGGCTTATTTGCCAGCTGATGGGCTTGGGGGGTGATTAGATCCCAAGGGATCATGAGTGATTAGATCACAAGTGGATTAACCCACTGGTGAGCTCCTCGGCAGGATGGACCATCAGGAAGTGGATGCCGCTCTGTAATAGAACACTTGTCTAGCATGTGTGAGGCCCTGAGTTCAATCCCCAGTAACAAATAAATGAAGGGCATTAAAGGGGCTTGGGAGCTAAATGCTAAGCATAATCCGATAGAGGATCCCATGACAGAGGAAAACGTGCTACAGAGAACTCCACTGGATCAGTAGGCACAATTAAAACATTTACCTACAGATTAGATTCAAATTAAAGCATTGGATTGATTGTGGAAAGTGCCCCAATGTAGATAATAAATTATAGTCACTGAGTATGTTGGACAGGTCTCTCTGGAGAAACAGCCAACAAGACAGGAGAAAAAGGGAAAGAGAAATTCATCTCAAGGAATTGACTCATGTGATTGGGAAAGCTTGGTGTTTCCAACATCTGTGACACAGGCAGACAGCTGAAAGCCCAGAGAAGAAGGCAGTGCAAATCCAAAGGCAGATGGGTTTCCTCTTCTGAGGAGGAGGTCAGTTTTTCCACGGACGCTTTCAACTGATCAAGGGCCACTCACATTAGGGAATATAATCTGGCTTCACTAAAGGTATACAGACTTACATGTTAATCTAATCTTTAAAAACACCTTCAGCCAGCTGTGGTGTTGCACAGCTATTATCCCAGCACTCTGGGAGAGTGAAACAGGAAGACTAAAGTTTGACAGCCTGCGCAACCTAGCTACCTAGTGAGACCCTGTCTCAAAATTAAAAAAAAAAAAAACAAAGACTACTGAGTGTAGCTCAGTACAAAGACCCCGAGTTCAATCCCAGTACCACCACCAAAAAAAAATCCTTCACAGATTATTAGTAATAATGTTGGACCCAATAGCTGGGTGCCGTGGGCCAGATGAATTGACATATAAAATTAACCATAAAATCACATGTTAAACCAAAGCAGAGGGTAATGGACTTTCCTGTCCACAATCTTTAGGGAGGGGCGGACAAGTCATTAAAAATTACTTCCTTCACAGCCAGTAGATGTCAGAACACCAAGTTCTGCAACACAAATATCACAACACAATCTGGAACTTCCCAAAGAGCAGCAGGCAGGGCTCTGGTGTGTGCGGTGAGTGAGGCCCTGCACCGGCAGCAGCTGAGATGATGTCTTACCTTGAGCCATGAAGGACATTTGGCATCAGAACATAACTGTGAGCAAAACGCAGAATCAGAAGTGGCCCGACATTCACCTTTCGGCTCATCTGAAGAGCTACCCATGAGGATAATTTCTAACTGGCATGTTAATACCAGAAAATTCTCCAGAACCATTAAAAATGGGGTGGGTTTCTGTTGACATGGAAAATGCAGCAAAAATGACCAAGATATGGGATTTCCTGCCAAGCAGACCTGGGTTCAAATTCTATTAAGGTTTCTTGTAGGTTGTTAGATGGTAATTCTGCATCTGTAAACTCAAATATCTTTAGCTATAAAGTGTGATCAGTGTGTTGCCATCCATAAGGTCATGTGATGACCACACTTTCTTGTTTGAAGTTCACATATATATATATATATATATATATATATATATACATATGTACAGCTATGTACACACATGTGTATGTATATATATGAAAAAAGTTGGGAATATATCTTAAAAATATCTTATATGTTTTCCAAACTGTGTATTACTTTAGGAAAAACATCACTGCAGTTAGCTAAATAAATTAACAATTATGTGTTTGTATAGAAAGTCCCAGAAAAATATATTATACCATTACCATGGTTACATCTATAGATTGGGAATGTGGAGAAGAAGGAAGGAAAATTGCTTCTTTTTTTTTTGTCTTTACACATCTTATGATACTTGAATATTTTCAAAAGTAGCATATGTTTCTTTAATTCCAACAAAAATGATATCGGAGAAATATAAAGGAAATGTGATTAGCATCTGCCACTGGGCTTTCAGTGACTAAGGACATTTGCAGCAAATGATGACCCTGACCACTCTGCCTCCCTTAATTGAATTCTCTGAAAAGCTTCAACATCACTCTGGCATTTTTCTCCCTGAAATACTTAGCTTTAACAAAATTCTGAGTAGAAGCATGGCCATGAGTCACGACTACAGGAAGGTTTTATAGACATTATGTAAAAATTACCTGAGGCAACTTGGCTAAAACTTGCGCAAGGAGCCATGATTCACTTAGAACAGCCGTGGGGAGGTCCGAGGGAGCAGCGGTAGCCTCGCAGGCCTTTCCATTCGCTATTCTCTGCACTGTCCACAGCCAGAATCTTTAGTAAATCCTTACTTTCTGATCACATAAGGTCACCATAATTATGTTCCCTTCCAGCAACGGGCACCCTGGTTCCTTCCTGTGTTCTGTCATGAGGGAAGCCACTGTCTGAAAAACATTTTTTCCCTGCATTACAGTGTTTGCAGCACATGACCTCCCGTGCAGTTTTGTAGGCATAATAGAATAATCCTGTGGGCGATGGTCTAGAAGCGTTAACCAAGAGTCCTATTTATACCCATGTCCACGCATCTAGCCCTTCTCCCAGTACTTCCAATAAAATCTCATTGTATCAGAATTCTAGCTGTAGCTCCTGTCCTTTCTCAAACACTGAAACAGATTCAGCCATATTTTTTCTGGTCATTGTTAATTCCCATGGCATTCCAGAAACTCTCTTCTGTGCAATGTCAGTAAAATACACAGAAACCCACGGACAACCTGCACTCACCCTGCAGACAAGCCTTCCGTGGGCATCCTGTACTTTCTCCTATGAGACATTAAATCTGCCTTTCTCAAATTTCAGTTATCTTCGGAGTAGTCTCATGGTGATTACATCAGTATGCAACCTGTCCTAAAATGGATTTAAAAAATTTTAAAGGGCACATTTTTAAACTTGTATCAATATTTTAAAACAAGGCATGGATGCAACAATAGCACTATTTGTGTTAGTCGGAATATACTGGTTTAGGTGGCAAAAACAACCCCAAATTCTCAGGGGCATGACACGTGGAAGTTCACTGCCTGATAACCCAAAGTCCAGGCCACCTCAGCACTGTAGCACTCCTTTGAGGACCTAGAATTCTAGGCCGCACCATCCTCATCCCCATGTCAATATATGATTCTAAAACCACTGATGGAAGAGTTGAGAGTCTGTAATTCAATGCCTCCATCTCTAAGTTGAAAGGAGACGTCTGCTCACATTTCATTGGCCAAAGAAAGTCACATGACCAGACCTCCACAAGATGGAGGCTATAGTCCTGTGTGCTCAGAGGCAGAGGAGAACCAGGTGGCAGTGAGCAGTACAAACACCCATCAACAGACATCCTGAGAGAAGAGTCGATCCAAAAATAAATATAATAAAAGTGAGCAGTGTTATTAAATCCTAGCTCAATACCGTTGCCTGCCAAAGGGAGCTGAGTCAGAGATCACAAGGAGCTCAAGAAATCCCAGAGCAGACTAAGCTCTCCAACATCCTTGAAGGGCAGTGACCTTAAAGACCAATACAATGAAAATTGACCAACAGCACCTTAAAGATTAAATTAGATAATAAAGTGCCTCACTCATTGCTTCAGTTGGAGAGGAGGAACTCACACAACCTATTGTCCTGACATCAATTCAGAGATGCTCTGCACAAACACCATGATCATTAAGACTACACAGCAACAATGAAAAATTCCTATGCTAGACAAGAAAATCCAAACCGAGAAGGCACAACTAGGAAATAGTGACATCAACAAATGTGCCTGTGAATAAGTGTTGGAGGAAACGGTCCTTCTCACTTGGTGTCTTTGTGCTAGACCCTCCTGTGCTCTATGCCTTCAGCTTTATTCCATCATTTAACCCTCGCAAGGACTACATATCAAGTAGGGACTGAAAACTCCAGTTTACAGGTGAGGAAACTGAGTCACAGAAAGAGTCAAAACTGAGCCACACTGTAGAGCTCATTACTATACAAGAACTGGAGTTTTCAGCACAGATCTGTCTGATGCTAAAGCCTGGACCACAAGGCAATTCTTTTAGATTTGGCTGATGCTCACCTCTCAAAGATGCAGATAAACAAAATATAGTCTATTTCTATTCTCTTTGAACTGATACTGAATCCAAGCCCTCATTCTGCTGAGCTGGTGAGAAGTTCAGTCCTATTGTGCAGGTGTTCCATGAGAACAGACCCACTGGCCACCACCCCCTGCTGCCCAAGGGCCACGCACAGGTGCTGGGAAATTTAGCAGTAGCAGCTGGAAAAGTGCCTGTGGACTGAAGCTGCCATCTGTCTGAATCAGCTGCAGGTGTCATATGCATAGGTGGGTGACCAGAACACCACAACCCAGGCTCCTATCCCTGCCCCAATGCCTTTGATCTATGTTAGAAGCAATATATAAGCTAGAGTGATGCCCACATCATACCCTCCCTACATGTTTTGTTTCCCTATTCAATCAATATTAGCTAAGCTACTCTGCATATAACCCCAGAGGTTGGCCTCAACTTGGCCCAGTGTTATGTGATGTGGTCATTCTCATGTATAAAAAACCCACAAAGGGCCTCCACAGCACCACTTTTAAGACCCCTCCTGTCTCTCAGCAGCTTTCTCTCAATAAACTTTTCCTACTCTTAAACTCCCTTGTCCTCAGATGCACTGTTCAGTTATCAAGAGACAAGAAATGGGCCCACCTGACAGACTGGAAGTCACTTCCCTGTGACACTGCTACACAGTGGGGATTTGGGTGGGGACCGAGACTCAGGACCCCACTACTCTGAGACCCAAGAGTTTTTCATCCCTTTTAATATTTCCCCTATTAGCATTTCCTCTCCCCTGATCCACTCTTCTTCATGAGTGTAGGCGCAAAGTCAAACAGCTCCCGGGCCCTGGAGGGTTTGCGCAGCGGTGAAGTGACCAGGGAATGAGGTAAAAGGCAGCGTGAGCCTGTGGTAAACCGGAGACCACACGCTCCATCCAAAGGAGGAAGTGACTACCCAGCGCGAGCCAGGAGTTACCACATGGGAATTGTAGGACCTCAGCTGCCAGGTAATCTAATACAGATGCTTAGGTGGATTTTTAAAATACTATGCAAGCAACTAAAAATGCCTTGTAGGCTTCGATGGACCCCAAAAAGCCCAATCTGTGGCTTACTTGGGCTTTGAAGGAAAGAATCCAGGAAGAATTTTAATTCTTTCCTTCAGGCTGTTTCAGCTTCCTGACCATTACAAACCTCCCCCAAGGAAAGAGAACACCAAAGGCAGCTCCTGATTTGACAGGATGTATAAAAGACAATACAATTCTAAACTTACTAACCCAGAAAATTATCCTGCTACTTCTCCATTATTGTCTCATTTAAATTATAAAAATTCAAAGAGCATTTTTAAGTCAATAATTTAGCATAGGGCCAGGGATATAGCTCAACAACACACAGCACCTTGGCAAGCACAAGGTCTTGAGTTTGATTTCTGGTAACAAAAACAATAATAATTTAGCATATACTTATCAATTAGGGTTCTTTGGGGTCATAAGTAATAGAAGGGGAAAACTAGCTAAAGCATGGAGATTTTATTGCTTGTGTAATTTAAAGGGGTAGGTCTGGCTTTAGGTTCCATTTGCTAGTAATTCTGACATTACCCAAGAAATTAGGTTTCTATTGATCTATATAAACTGACTTCTTTCGCAGGTCATACGTACCCTGGCAAGATGGCAGTAGCCTGTAGCCAGCTGAATTTCTTTCCCAGAATGCCTCACCAGAGACTTCTCACATTTTAATTGGCTCTGGATGGGTCACATGCCAACCTCTGAGCCAATCATTAAGTCCAAGGAACTATATAACATGTTTACTGAGCTATCCCTAGGTCAAGTGCTCCACCTTTGAAGTATGGATGTGATCCCTACCACCAAAGCACACAAAGAATGATTGCTGAAAGAAAATTGAAAAATAAAGAAGTGGATACTGAGAAAGTAAAAAACATTGATCAAAAGGCCCTTCCCAGACCCCTCATCAGCAAGCTGCTTTGCAGAACTGCTCACAAGAAGTTTAAATTCTTAAGTAGGCACTGAAAGACCGCCTGTGGACAATACCTGACGTATCCAGCATCATAATTCAGATAGAACTAGCTACATAATTTGCAGGGTCTAGCACAAAATAAAAATGTGAGGTGCTTGTTCAAAACACAGAGGGGGAAGTAAGTGCTGCTCAAATTATGAAACAGAAAGGCTTTTCCTTCTTTCTAGTGATCTCTCAGTTTGTCCTGGCCACTTTCATTTGTTAATGAATATTGTTCCATACAAAGAAAAATTTCAATTTTAAATTATTGGCATGAATTTTACTTTTTTCTTAAAAACCGGACAATACCAGTTTAAGTGCAAATGGAAGAGCATTTGACTCGTACAGAATCACTGAAACTACACACGCTATTTGTACTTTGTGTGTGTATTTATTTCATTCTTACCGGAGTAGAAAGGATACTGCAGAAAATCAGCTCGGATGCTTTTATTTCACTTACTCATGCAACTGCATTCTACCAACACCGGCTGCCTTCGGCTGTCTGAAAGGGCGGCGAGGGGAAGGGGCGCGGCTGCCTCGCCTTTCCTCTCCATGTCATCTTTTTCACAATAAGTAACTGACTGATACAGAAAAGTAAAAAAACAGATGAACAAAAGTCATGTGGTAGGGTCCCTGGTCATTCATATTTCTTAGAACAACATTGGTTCCTTTTTGTCTTTCAAGGAACTTCTAGTTGGAAAGAGAAACCAATCTCTTCCCAGGGGTGGGGCGGGGCGGGGGCAGCACCCTGGCTTAGTTTGCAGCATATGCAAGGTGCGAGTTTGGTTCTCTTTGCGTCTCGCCGAACTCTAGCCCCAGTGAGTTCCCGGAATTCTGTGTTCCTAGGGCATCCTGAAAGCTGTATGCAGAGAGGCAATAAATTACTACACTGCCTTCCACGGCGCTGGTGCCCCCTCCGGTGACATATATATTTCAGTGTCCCATCAGACCTCATCTGCAAAACGCAAGTTCAAAGACAAGACTGTCTGGCATTTCAAGATGGCGCCACCAGAGCGTGAAGCCCAGGGCGGCGCCCCCGAGTGCACAGGACTCTGGGCGCTGCGCAGGTCCTTCCTCCCCGGCAGCTGGCCCTGACCTCGGGAGGTAAAGCATTCCTCATATGGACACAGACATTCTCTGATTTATTCCAAGTATTACAACCCCAGCCCTACCATTAAAATACCAAGAAAAATAAAAGCTCCATTAAAGCCAATGCTTAACCCAACAATATTGCCTATCTGGCTAATTATATGTTGTTCTACTCCTTAGCGCTCTTTTCATATTCCTCGTGCCTGCGCTGGTACAGATTGAGCTGTGCTGCTCTTTGTTTTCTCCTCGGTAAATATCCAGAAACAAACCAAGCCACTTTACATGCCTTGGCTACAGAAGTTTGCTAAGGGAGACTGAGTCCAGGAATCAAGGCCCAAGAGGGGGGATGTCTGTGGCCAACCACCAGTGACAAAGGGATGAATCAGGGGGAGGATATTTGGAACAAAGTAGCTTTGGCTTGTGAAACATCAAGGCGTGCTTTCTCGTGCCAGCAACTGTTCTAAGCATTTTATAAATTTTCTTCTTAATCCCCAAGACAACCCTACAAGGTGAGAAATTATTGTGCAAATGGCCAAACTGAAATTCAGAGAGGTTGAACAGTCCCTGACAATATAACTAGTAGACAGCTCTTTAGAAAGCAGTTACAGTGGTCAAAAAGCCCATATTCTAACACAACTGATCTCGTTTTTTTCCTCAGAGGCATAACCTAGTCCTCATCCCCTCCCACAAAAGATGAGCCCCTCTGAAGCCCATTGAGAAGTCCTCCAGCCCGCCGTTCCTCCTCCCTGAGTATACACTGTGTGTATACACTGTGAGCAGCTTTTAAACCTCTGGGCGCCTTGGCCAGACCCCAGACCAATAAATGTTAAACTTGGGGGGCGGAGGAATGGAGTCCAGGCACCAACATTCTGTAAAGCCCTCCAGGTGGATGCTGAGGTGGAGAACCAGCTGGAGCTGGCCTGCTCTTCCAGGTATGGTAGCAACCAACTGGCCCCCATGGAAAAGTGAAGTCTTCTCTTCAGAATGACTCATTTTTTTAATACAGTTGCCTTTCTCCTCCTCCTCTTCTTCCTCTTCCTTCTTTTTCTCCTTTTCTCCTCTTCTTCCTTCTCCCATTCTTCCTCCTCTTCCTCTTTCTTCAAAATACTTATTGCACCGGGAATAGTTCCAACACTCACGTTAACCGGACCTAGGGCAGGAGTGCAAATTGAGAGCCACATACGAATGTCTCAGTACTGACAAGTTATCAATTAGGGTATCAAATGGCTATAGGAAGTAAGATCTACCCATCTCCCTTGACAAATATAGTCACCCAAGGCAACAGCAAAGTGGGAGCCACAAACGCAAAACACACACGTGTAATGCGACAGTCCCTGCAAATCACTGTGGCTAGAACACATTCAAAGTGAGCTCTCTTTTCTGCCTGGGACCGTGCTTTACTCGCTTGCTGGGAGGTGCAAGGCATTCCTGCCTCCTGGGTGACTTCGACCATCTCCCTAGTCCTCTTCTACTCACTCATGAAACCCACACTGGTTTCTTTTCTCTTTTAGAGGGGGGTCTTTCATCTCCTGCAAGGCTCTGTGCTCCCTCCCCACCCTGGCTCTCTTGGCTGTGAGGTTTATCCTCGCCTTCTGGCCACAGGTTGCCCAGCTCCTCATTCCACTAAAACACGCCTGTCTTGCCGCCTTGTCCTTCCCTTCCTACACTCAGCCCTGCACCCTGCAGGCCTTTGACCATTTGCAGGCTGGTAGGGTACTGACCTCCAGGGAAGTGATACAGGGGGGAAGGCCTGGGAGCCTATGGGCAGGGACTTCCAGTCTCAGACCCCAAGACAGTGCAGAGGTTCAGGTCTGGAAGAAGTGGGGACGCACCTTTTGGCTCCACTGAACTCTGCCCTGTAGCAGCAAAAGATCAGAACGGAGCCCACTGCACAGGGTGGTAGCATACTAGACACACACAGCCTCCAAGGACCCGCAACCTGATTGTCTTCTTCACCTCTGTCAGGTGTGCAAGGAGCTAAAGTCAGAGACACCATAATCATCTCCACTTTGCAAATGGGGAACAGAGGCTGACAGAAGTGAAAAACTTGCCAAGACTCTGCCTCCAGGGCCAACATGTTAACTGAGCTCTAACTCAAAAGTTCGTGCATAGCGAGGCATGGTCACACATACCTGTAATCCCAGGACTGAGGGGTCGTGGGGCAAGGGGATTGCAAGTTCAAGCCCAGCCTAGGCAATTTAGCAACTTCATGAGATCATGTCGCAAAATAGAAACAAAAAAGAAACGGTTTTGGGGTGTAGCTTGGTATTAAGGCCCTGGGTTCAAGCCTCTGTAATAAAAATTAAAATAAAAACAAAGGACTCATGTGTTTCTCCCTGTCCTTGTGGTCCAAATATTACCCAACATAGCAAGGTTCCAGCAAAGCCCAGCTCCTTCACAAAACCTCCCATCCCCAGCCCCCAGCCTTATCTTCCCAGCCCTGACTTCACCTTGTCTCCAGCAGTCTTCAAACCAAACCAAGGTATGCAAACCACGAAACACTAAGGTCATCGGCTAGGACCATGTAAAGGAATAATTGTCAAGTTCTCAAGTCTCATACACCTACACCCTAAGGATGACCTGAGGATATTTCTGCACCCAGGATGGCTCTAAGAACATCCTACCCACCCTTTCTTCTCCCCTTTCCTGACCACCCTTCTTCCCGTATAAGAGAAGAGACTATCATACCTCTTCCCACCTTGAATTTATTATGGTGCATTGTCGCCAAGTCCAGAGCCTGTAAGGATTAAAAGGATAAATCTATATGGTGAAATAAAAGTGTTGAGAAAATGCAGGACACTAACGTCTGCGGAATAAATCCTTCCACAAGTCTAACAGCTTCCAATTCTTTGCTTTTGACAGTGTTACAGCCAGACCTAATTGAGTTGTCGGCTCATAGATCATTAAAAGTACATTTTAAGACAAATCACCATGCTATTTGGGGCACATTACTCAGAAGGACCTTAAATAATGGAATGGCACTGATACGACAAAACTCTTTTCCATCGGTTTATTCATGTGTGAACAAGATTTCTCAGCAATTACATCTCTAAAAGATGAAAAGGGAAGAACATGTAATGGGTGGTGACTTTTAGCACAACATTTTAAGATAGACAAGCCTTAAAATGTGTCTTGAGAAACATCCTGGAGGGGTTGTAAAGAGTTAACTTTGCAGTTCTGACTTTGTCCTGGAATTCTTCTCCTTGCCTGAATTGTTAAAGTATATATATATCATTATGGCCAGAGCCTGACCTGGTCACATGGTGCAAGGTAAACAACTATGGCCAGGCCTAGATGTTCCAATCTATTACCATGGAAACCAAAAATGTATATAAGGTGAGAACAAAGGCAGTTAAGGGCCACATTCTCTGGTCAGGAATGGGGGGCAATGACCGGTCCAAATTGATTCTAAATTAAAATTAATTAAAACTCCATTTGTTCTGAATGAGTTTTTGGATCCCTTGTGGAATTTGACCCGATTTCTGATTTTTGCCACAACAAACAGACTTAATGCTGAACCCTGTGTCATTAGAGCAGTAAGTTTTTTCCACCTTTTCAACAGCCTGATTTGAAAGCCCTACCCATCTTACTAGGAGACACAGTCAAAAATGTTACTTTTATGCTCATAATTATTTCTCTTATTTTATAATGATTGGTTTTTGCATGATGTGACACCATTATATTACTAATAACTGAATTTCAAATCCAATCTAGAAGAATTTTTAAGCACTAAAATTCTATGGTGCCAAGAAATCATGTTTTTTGCTTCAATATATATATGTAAGTTCCTTTGCAGAAAATCATGATAGAATGATCAATAAAAATCTTCAAAGCATAAACATATTTTATTAGAATAAAACTGTACAGAAATGAAAAAGAAATTGTAAACTCAAGGAGAAAAGAGGACAAGGTAAAATTTTAAAGAGTTTTTTCATACATTTTTAAAGCAAATAACGACTCATATAGATCCATTGGATACAATTTTTTTAAACATGCAACATTTTTATTTCAAGAATATCAATATTTATTCTGTGCCAGAAGTGATATTTCTTGCAACTGTTAAAATTTGCCAAGGGAAATTTTGAATGTCAACTTCCAAACATACAAAGATAATTCATGTGTTACAGGCTGCATAACATATGCAAACATACCTGTTTGTGTCCCGCCCCCAAATTCCTATGGTGAATTCCTGAGCCCCGGGAGGATGGCATTAGGAGGTAGAATCCTTGGAAGAGAGGTGGGCCAGGAGTTGGAGTCCTCATGAATGGGACTAACCCCAGAGAGCTGTCACTTTCTCCCCACAGCAGGAGCTCAGTTGTGCAACCCAACCGGAAAAGGCTCACTCCAGCCCCACAGTCATGCTGCAAGTGGCCACTCTCAGGCTCTTGACCTCCAGAACTGGAAGAAATAAATTTCTCCCAAAATAAGTTTGTTCAGAAGCCACTCTGTTTATAATACTTTGTTATAACAGTTTGACTAAGACATCGCTTTTCTAAATAATTTTAAGGTGCTCACAAGCAAAATCTCTGCCGTGCACTTGGTGCCCAGTGCCCAACCTGGGGCGAGCTGTGCCTTCAGGATCTATCTAGCCATTGCGTTGTCTCAGTTTCCCCTCCAGAGTGGGAGCTGCATGATTCTTTTTTATGTCATGTTCTGCAAGAATAGAATAAAACAGCCTTGTCTCCAGATCCTCTTTCTTGGTCCATCCTCCTTAGAACCAGGTACAAAGACCTGGCCCAACTGGAAATCTTACCTGCTGGTTTCTGTGTGTGCTGTAGACATTACCAAGGCCTTATGTGGTTCAATTTTCCTGTTGGTGGAGACAAGGCTACACACTTACTGTATCTGTGTTATGGGATTTTTACAAGACTCAAGGAGAATCACCCTTCCTCCTAGTTTTCAAACTGACTTTTGAGGTATTATCTTGCATTCTATTTTCTTGTTCTGAGGTCATAAAACCCCCCTCCAAGAACAACAGAAATTCCTTCACCTAAAAATACTAACAGATCCCAAAACACATAAACCTATTTTCCTTTTCTTATACAATGGGCAAAATATGGACTAAAATTTCTTCTCAAAATTTACTGCTAAGTTTCTACCAACTGACTTTTGAGGCTACTTTCCCTCTGATGTGTGTGGTTCGTGAGCATCAATCGTATTGATCATTGGGCTTCTGATGACACCTTTCACTGAGAATAACAGATCCTTACACGCAGCATCCTCTCCCTGGTTTGACCCCTGGGCCTGAAATAGAAGGACTGTCTTCAGGAACTCAGGTTGTAACATGGGGTGAAGGCTAGAGGGTCAACCAGGAGGAGGTCACGTTACTGCTCAGAGCTGAAGAGCTACTTTAGAGACCTATTTGGGCTCACACAATCACCTTTCATGTTAGCATGGTCTGCTCTCTGCTCTCTGCTCTCTGCCCTCTGCCCTCTGCCCTCTGCCCTCTGCCCTCTGCCCTCTGCCCTCTGCTCTCTGCCCTCTGCCCTCTGCTCTCTGCTTTCTGCTCTCTGCTCTCTGAGATAGTAACCTACCTGACACCAGTACAGGACATCCCTCTGGAAGACACCACCACCTGCTTTGACTTAGCACATCCTGTCCAAGGCAAACAACTGAAACAGAACTGCTGGGTGCTCCTATAAAGTTCCTTGCTTTAGCATCAAGTCAAAGTTTGGTACCAACTGTGATTACATCATTTAGGGATGAATGAACAAAGGTGAGGAGGGTCTACTCTCAGAGTGGACATGGAAGGCAAATGAAAGACCCTTAGATGTGAAATCAGCATTTAGCAAGGACCCTGTGAGGTCTCTGCCAGGTTCTCATCAGCTCTGGAACCAGCCGTGCTAACAACTTGTTACAGTTCCCAGGGTACTTGCTGCATTCTAGGCACTGTGCTGTATGGTCTATGTGCGCTCTCATTTCATGCTCACAGCAGACCTCAGCATCTCAAGGGCAAGCTCTGCTGTAAATCCCTTTGGGGCTGGTGAGAGAGTCAAGTAGTGAAGCATCTGTGCATACACTTATTGTTCCCATAAGCTTTTTTCTAGCAACGAACGCTAGAGAAATAATCAGATTGGCCAACAAAGATATCTCTACCCAAGAATGTTGGTCATGATAACATATACCATTTTTTAAGCTCCAAAGCACCTGAATAGCCAATCATAGTAAAAATTAAACTAACTATGACCCTTCTAAAGAATGAGTGTCACACAGCCTTTAAAAGCAAGCTTTCAGGAAAAACATACTTGGCGCTAATGCTAAGTAGAAGGAGAAGCCACAGAGTATTGACAACATCAAATGTCAGCAAAGACGCGAAGCAAGAATTCTCAAAGGCAGTTAGTTTTTGGGAAATCAGCATGGTATGATCACTTTGAAAAAGTTCTGATGATTCCTTGGTAGATATTTACCCAAGAAAAATAGAAACATACTCTCACAATAAATCTTATAAAGGAATGGTCATAGCAGGTTTATTCATCATAGCCAAGGTACCCATCTGAAGAGAATGAAAAATAAACTGTGTATATACACACAATGGGATGACATACAGCAATAAAAGTGTGCAAATTGTCAATCCAATCAACAATATGGCTAAGGCTCAAAAGCATTATGCTAGACTGGGAGTGGTGGCGCATACCTGTAATACCAGCACTTAGGAAGCTGAGGCAGGAGGATTGCCATGAGTTTAAGGCCAGCCTGGACTACTAAGTGAGTTCAAGGCCAGCCTGAACTGCATAGTGAAACCCTGTCTCAAAAAGACAAAAAAAAAAGCAACATGCTGAGTGAACAAAGATTTATGCAAAAGACTATATACTGTTCAGTTCCATTTACTGGATAGGAAATTCTAGAACAGGCTGAGCTAATGAGTGGTAGAAAAGTTATAAATGCACTGATTCTAGGAAATGGGTACAAACAGGAACTCACCGGAACAGGCACCGGTGACTTTTCTGGGCAATTAAAATATTGGTAGGATTTGGGGTTTTAGGTGACATAAGCATATATATTTTCCAAAATTTGGAAAATGTTCATCTAAGATTCGTGCATTTCATTGTATTTAAACTTTATATCATAAACGAGTAGAATATTGAACTGTAATTAATATATGTGTGCTGCAGTGATTAGAAAGAAGTGTACAAATATTTTCGGGTTATTTTAAACTGCACAAAAAAGAAGACAGATTAGTGAAGGGACATAGAGGTGGAAGAAAATGTCAGAACATAAGTAAAAGAAAACAGTGGTGGTAAAATCTATGCTCTCAGTACACAGGTGTTCACTGTAAAAGTCTTTAAATTTTGCTGCACGGTGGAAATTTTTCATAATTAAATGTTGTATATTAAAGTGTAGTATATATAATACAGTCAAAATTTTGACACAAAAGAGGAATATTTGGGCCTGTACATAGATGGCTGAGAAAAAGAAATTACTAGAAATACACAAAAACTTGAAGCAGGATTTCTCTAAAGTGATGAATTTACAAAACAAAAATTCTGCTCTTATGCTTTTCTCCACCTTTCAACTTCTCTAAAATTAAAATGCATTCTATTCTGATTATGAAAGTAAAAATAAATGTGGAGTTTTTTCCTAGATGCGATCAGCAGATCAAGTGTTTGCACACTGAGTGAGAAGCGTGGAATGGCACAGAAAACGGTTCAAGGTACAGCAGGACAGAGAGGAGAGGCAAATTTATAGTTGAGAACGAACTCGGAGGTCAATGAGAAAGTCAACGAAGAGAACTTGAATTAAACTGTTAAACCAAAACTACTACATGTTGGGAAATGTTCCCATTTAACATTTTCGTCTTTTCTCTTTGAAACAGGGAGAATGAACCTCAAAGAGAGAGAGAAGGTGCGTGTGTCCTGGGCAGCAGGAAGCAGGCCCCTTTCGGAGAAGCTCCTCTCCTTTTGTCCGCTGCCAGGTCCAGCAGCTGTTGCCGCTTTGCCTCCGCACCAGCAGGTTCACAGCCGTTGCTTGCTTTTCTTTCCCTAAGGAGCGACGCCCCAGTCCAAGAGCTCGTCTGCACCCGAGGCTGAGGATGGCTCTTCCCCGCTCTGTCATCAAAGCTGGGTAAACGTTCAAGTCCCTTAACTTCCCTCCAGCCTCACCTTCCTCATCTGCAACATGAAGATGTCACCAGCTTCTCAGTGCTGTGTGAATCAGCATAGCTAAACGATTATCCATGGCTTCGCAGGGTAATAATAAATAATCACAACTTTAACTGGGGAGGTGTGATAACCAAGCCCGAACTGTGCTGCAACTGGAGTTCTTTCACACATATAAAAAGGAAGAGGGAAGCATCTCTCCTAGAGCTTACTGGCGGGGAGGGGGGGATGAGCTTTTTCTAATGAAGTGACTGCTAGAGAGAGTTCCTCTAAAACCGGTTGTTTGCTCAGAAAGTCCTTGTCTCCTAGGAAATGCAATTGCCCAGAAAAATAATTAAAACATTGAAAGTCACCCCCAAAAGTCATCTCATTCATAAACTTACAAGACTTTTTAAGGAGAAGTTCACTGAAACTGAAGTTAAAGGTATCATATTATCATGACCCAGGCACACTTAAGATCGGAAGAGACATGCATAATGAAAAAGCCACATGCAAAACCTAGGAAAGTCACAAGGGCTAGGAAAGTACCCAGCTTTCCAGGGGTGCAGAGCCCACCTGCAGGCCTGCAGTGGCCTGGGGATGGCAGTACGGCTACAGGTGGATGCCACCTACACATGATTGCGTGGGGCCTGGGTCAGCCCAAGACTGCAGCCACCCTGTGCCCAGCCCGCCGGGTTGTGCCAGAGATTCCTCTTTTGCTCTTTCTTCCCATCTCTTTCCCTGGATTCCCATCAGTCAGGCCCCACTGAAAGTAGAGGGAAGGTAGCCTACTGATGCCAGTGTGTGTGCCAGGGTAGAAAGCAAAGCAGAGAAAACTAGAGTGGGGATCCAGAAGGGCAAATAGAAAATATACACCCAACACATACGCTTATGAATTTATAAAGAAAACAGAAGGTGGACATAGACAGGTAGATAGACAGACAGAGAGATGCAGGTATAAATATGTTTTAGTTACTTTATCTCATTACTAAGACAAAATACCGAGCACGAAGTTCAAGGAGGAAAGGTTTATTTGCCCTACAGTTCGTAGAGGTTGCAGTTCACAGTTGGCTGGTTCCAAGGCAGGGTGGCGTGGCAGAGGGGCATAGGAGAGGAGAAATAGTCCATGGTAAGCAGGCAGGCAAGAGCAGGCAAGGGACCTTAACAGCTTCTTTCTGCCCCTTTCATACTCCATCTAGGCTACCAGGATTAGGACCGTGCCAGACCGTGCAATGGACTGATTTAACAATCACGCACCCATAATCCCAACATCACACACTCTAGATCCAGCCACCTCTGAAAAAGCTCCCCCTTATGACTGCATGAGATTTTGGTGGGGGCACATCTAGACACAAATCACAAATATATATGTATACGTTATTAAACATTTTCCTGTCACTGGAACAAAATATCCAACACCTGTACCTAAAAGGTTCATTTTGGCTCATATTTCAGAAGATTCAGTCCATGGTTGGTTGGCTCTGAGGTAGAAAGAGGATGGCAGAGGAAAACTGCTCGACACTTGGCAGCCGGGAAGGAGCAGGTGATGGGAATCCATCCTTCCAAGTCACACCCCCAGTGGCTCACCCCTTCCCACCAGGGCCCACCCCCTAACAGAACATTCACATTTGAATTTGTCAGTGAACTAATTCACTGACAAATACAGCACCCCCATGATCTAATCACCTTCTCTCCACCCCTAAACAGGACACTTGGAGGCATATGTAATTATATCTTGTCTCCCCCTCAAAAACTGTACGTTGACGTCTAATCCCCAGTATGATACCGCTCGGCAGTAGTAACTTTGTGCGTTAATTTGGTCATAAGAGTGGAGCCCTTGGGAGTGGGATAACTGTCCTTGTAGAAAGATATCTAGGTCACTGTCTTTAACCTTATGAAAAAGGACACAGTGAGTATTCTGATACTTGTAACACAGAAAAAAAAGACCTTACAGAATCCAATTATGCTGGCAGCATGAGTTTGGACTTTCAGATTCCAGAACTGTGAGAAGTAAATGTTTGTTGTTTAGTAGCCATTTGTTATGACTATGGTAATCTATTACAGCAGCCTAAATTGACTAAAATGAAAAAGTATGTAAATATGTAAGCAATTTTTTTCCCATACTAGGGATTGAACCCAAGAAGCACTAGCTATATTCCCAACCATTTATTTATTTATGTATTTTTTTGTTTAGAGACAAAGTCCTACTAAGTTGCTATGATGGATTGACAACTTGTGGTCAACGTGTAACACCTAGCTGAATGAATCAGCCTGGTGCTGGGCGTGGGCGGCCCACCTGAGGATTGTTGTCAACAAAATAAAAAGTAGAACTGGAGAGGAAGAAGTGGTGCTGTTGGTTCTCCTGGAGGAGCTCGTCGTGCTGGCTTTCCAATCTTAAGTGTGCCTGGGTCCTGATAGTATCATATCTTTAATTTCAGTTTTGATGAACTTCCCCTAAAAAAGTCTTGTAAGTTTATAAATGAAATTACTTTCTTGGGTGAATTTCAATGTTTTAATTATTTTTCTGGGCAATTGCATTTCCTAGGAGACAAGGACTTTCTGAGCAAACAACCAGTTTCAGAGGATCTCTCTCTCTCTAGCAGCAACTGGATTAGAAAAAACTCAGCCCCCCGCATTGCCAGTAAGCTCTAGGAGAGATAGAAATTAGACTGATCTCATTGTCAGAGGAGCTTGGGACCTTGGTATCTCTAAAGATGGCTGAGGTACTTTTCAGGGGAGCTCTGGTCCTTACTTTGAGCATTGCTTCCTGGCTCCTGAGGGGAAGATGGTGTGCTGTTCAACCTCTTGGAGAAGTTTGTTGTGCTGGCCTTTGTGATATAAACTGGTCTGTTCTCCTTGTTGGAGGAGCTTGGGACTTTGTTGGGACCTTGTTGTCTCTGAGGATGGCTGTGATCCTTTTCGTATGAGCAGTGGTCCTTACTTTGAGCATCACTTCCTGGCTCCAGTGCAGATCCCTCAGCCTGCTAGTACAGATCCTTCATCCTGCTGGCACAAACTTTCTAGCTTCTCCTGCTGACCTGGGACTTCCAGTGCAGATCCTTGGAACAGGCCTGCATGAGACATTGTCGTGGGCTCTTGACCTCCAGTTGGACTTGTACAGGACATTGTTATGAACTATAGGTCTTCAGATGGACTCATACAGAACATTGCCGTGGGATCCAGGCCCTCAGCTGGTTTCTTTGGGTTTTTAGTGTATGGACAGATTTCCTGCACTCTTTTGTACTTGACTCTTTGAGTTACTACTACACAATAATCCTATAAACTATGTTTCCTGTATTGAATTTTTTCCTTTGCACACCCTAACTATAGCAGTTGCCCAGGCTAGCCCCAAATTTGTGGTCATCTTGACTCAACCTTCTGAATAGCTGGAATTATAGGTGTATGTACCACCGTATCCACTTGTATGCAATCTTTATAACAACTTTCTGGTTCTTCATTAGCATCATCATTTTACAGATGGGGTGAGTGAGATTCAGAAAGATCAAGGCTAGACCCTGATTTCGTGTACACTGTATATCTATCCTTGCCTATACCCCCCTCTATCACACATAAGCAGCCATGACTTATTCAGAAGATCTCTTCATACAGGCAGCCCTTAAGCAGCCATGTTTTATATCACATGACCTTCATAACCAAGGTGATGGAGCATGAGGAAGCACTGCCTACAAGCACAGCCAATCTTTAAGCTAATAACTGGCATAAAAAATATTAAGCAGACCAAGCAAAGGCCTCTTAGGACAATATGAACTAGGAAATAGGACGAACACAACAGCAGCTGTGGGAACAAAGCTGGGCATGTGACGATATAATCAGACACCAGAACAGCCTGGATGGTCAACTCTAAAGTAGAACGGAAATGGATTATTAAAAGTTATCATGTGGTAAAGGGAGAAGTAAATTCACAGATTGGTCACTTACTATTTCATCAGGCCAAGAGATGTGATTTATGTATTTGTGAAATGTTTTGCATGTAATTTGTGCTGGTTAATAACATTTAAAATTACATAATTCATGTCTAAAGTCAAATTTCCGATGCCTTCCACCTAAGATCTAAGACCAGGACTAGGCTAAACCAAGCCACAAGAAAAAAATGAAAATGTTGATTACCCCCATGTGGAGGGCCACCTGGAGGATTCTCCTTGAAGGAAGAGCAATTACCTCCATTTTAGCTAAACCCGACCCTATTTCCATGTATTGGTGTGTACAGAGCTGGCTGGGACTTTTCCTTATCCCTTCAATTGGCTTTAAGCAAATCAAATAGGTCTAGCCAAGGTGCTGGCATGTAGTCTTTGAAGCAAGGCAACAAGTCAGTATTACCCCACCCCTGTAGCTCCCAAATAAAAATGTGCAAGCTGGGCAGGATGGAGAGCTGTGCTCTGCACAGTCAGCTGGACTAGAGTCTCAAGATAAGAGGCTATGGTTTCCCAGGGCATAAAAAAATCATATAAAACCCAAACTATACAATAGATATTTGAAAGGGAAGGAAATTACTCAAAGAAGGAACAACTAGGAAGAGGCAAAGGAGAAAAAGAAAGAAGGAAAGGAAAAGATATGTGTATGTGTATGTATATGTATACGTATATGTGTATGTACATAAAAGGATCTCTGGGATTGCTATACTGCTGATGTCTAATAATTTATTGAAAGAAACAGTAAATGCCTACTTTTTTTCTGTTTGACCAATTTTGTATGCTTATATCTGGTAATCTGAACAACTGATTTGAAGACAACAATATGAAATATAACAACCATTGGTGAATTCCTACCACCTTGTCTAGTGAAACTCTAACATTTGTAATTTTTTTTGTTTTTATTTTTTATTTTTAATGGTTTGATCAGTCTTGCATTCTTACATGTGGTCATCCGAGCAACTTCATTGAAGATAACAATATGTAATACAACAGCCACTGCTAATTCCTGTCATTTTGTTCTGAACCCCTGTATCATTTTTATTGTTTTTGCTTTGTTTTTGTCTGTGATGTGGGTATTTTACTATTGTTCTTTTCTTATTATTCTCTTTAAAATAAAAAAAATTACACATCACAGCTGAAGCACTCACCCCAAAACATTAGATACTGCCTCGAACTGTGTGGTGCAGGTCACTCCTGCATATCCTTCTCTCTACATAGAGCAGAGGTGATTTCGGGCCTCCTGCCTAGCCCATCTCTCAACACTCACATACTTCTTGCCATTCTCACAGTCATTCATCCCCGAGGCACTCCCTTCCTCATAAACTAATAAAACCTTGGGATGAGGCCTTTGTTCTGATTAGCCATTACCTTAGCAGGACTTAGCACCCCCTGGCTCCCCACAGCTACAAACATGCCTCAGTGTCTTTATTCTCACCGTGGGTTGAGCTGGAAGTGGTAGACTGGAATTAACTCACTAGAATACAATTGCTTTCCCACTGGATTACAAGTATAAACTTCTCAAAACATGACGAGGACTGGGAAGGGCTGGACATACCTCTGTAGGGTAAGTGTGGGGAGAAGCCAGGAAAGCACATGGGGGAACTTTCTAAGATAATAATGTTGTGCATCTTGATGGATACTTGGGTTACATAGATACACAGATATATTTGTCAGAAGTCATTAACGGTACATTTAAAATTTATACATTTTACTCTGTATGTACTTTACCTCCGAGAGACTTAACTAGTGAACTCTAGCTAATGGTGCACATGCAGAAATGTATAGGTGTGATGTGTTCTTATATCCTGCAACCTACTTTGAAATAGATTGTTATGAGAATATGTGACTGTTTACATGGTAACCTAAATAGTAACCTGTGAATTGTAGCGTCTCAACTTGAAAACATTTCACTCCAAAATGAAAATGATACACTCTGAATCCTTCCTATTTTCTGCCTTCTTACAATGTTTGGTTGGCCCTGAGCCCCCAGGCCTGTGTCCACATTCGGCCCTTTCATTTTCCTAATTAGCTCTGTAAGTAAATCCCTCGTCCTGACTCTTTCTGTCTTCTACAGCACCAGGCACTGGATAGGTAGACGAATGATGTACCCTCCTGCTTGATTTCCATCTGGGAGGCTTCCGAGTTCAATCCATTGCAGTGAGCCCAGCACGGGTGACCTGTCATAAACCCTAAGTGCAGCCCTGCAGACATCTTTGCCTTTGCTTCCTTCTCCCATATTTTGTTGCAGCTGCTTTGAGCAACTCAGGCTTCATCAGGGTCAAACATGGTATTGGTGGAAATAGCTCACTTCCTATTTGGTCATTTTCTCTGGCTTTTAATACTGTCATTTGATGGCAACAATCAAATCCAAAAAAACAAATTAAGCAAAAATTGCACAGAGTCAGTGATGGCAAGAGTTACTATATTCGGGAGAGAAGGGTAAACGGAACCAGGAAAGGAAGAGTGACGTCTACTGATACAACCACCAGGGGAAAGACTGTGCCCCGCCCCCTGCAAAGAATGGCCCTAAAGTACACCCTGTGAGTTAGAAATGTGTGACCTACTGTCACTGTAACACAAGGACAGCAAATTATACATAGGCCATAGTTTCCACTGTGTAAAAACAAACTATGTTTGAAGGAAAATGTGCCAAATGTGAGCACGTTTGTGGTTAGGTATAGAGTCGGAGTTTGATTGCTTGCTTCTTTCCTCCTTTCTCTCCTTCCTTCTTTCCTTGTCTTAGTTACATTTCTCATCACTGAGACAAAAATACCTAACACCCGAAGTTAAAGGGGAAAGGTTCAGTTAGCTCACAGTTTGTAGAGGTTTCAGTCCACGGTTGGCTGGCTCCAAGGCAGGGTGGCACGTGGCAGAGGGCAACAGTTCATGGGGGGGAGGGAACAGCAAAAGCAGCAACTTTCTGTCCCTTATAGTGTATAAGGTTACCTGCCCCAGGGTGGGTGTAGCACTGGTACCCTTAATCCTAGCCAGAACTACACTGTTCTGACTGATACATTGTGTCAACTTGGGGAGTCTAGAAGTTTGGCTGAGTGATTCAGTAGGAAGCCAGGGTGCTTACTTTGTACACATCCTGAGCCTGTGGAAGAGGAGGGCGTGGAGACTGTGTGAGGTACACGCCCCCTAGGTGAGGGTAGGCTGTTTACAATGTAGGGGAGAAAAGGAGGCTGCTTGCAGCCATTCTTCCCTTTTGCTGGTTGTTTTTACTGTGCTGTGCTGCCCTGAACAGTTTTGCCCTCTTCCATGTGCCACTCTGCCTCAGAACCACCCAAGTATGAGCTGAAACCTCCAGAAACTGATAGCTAAATAAATCTTTCCTTCCTTCATTTTGGATGTTGGGTATTTTGTCTCAGCAATGAGAAAAAGGTAACCAAGACATACACCAAACCTATTAGTGGAGTGATTTACTAATCAAATACCCTTAATTCCAGCAACACCCACTCTAAATTCAGCCACCTCTGAAAAAGCCCTCAGACTACATGAGGCTTTGGGGAAGGGGGCATCTAGACACAAACCATAACATTGCTGTTGCTTCTTCTTTCATTTCTGAAGGATCTTTTTAAAGCAACCTGTATACTTTCAAGGCAACAATGACAGAGATAAGCATACAGAGATGAGCTTGAGTAAGGAAAATAAAAACTCCCAAACTGAAGGATATCTGGGATGAGTTCGTGTTCTCTAAAATCAAAGAATGAATTTTAGGAACAATGGAGGTTACAAGCAGAATATGTTTATTGAGGGAAAGAAAGCCTCTCTCCAAGAGAGGGACAGAAGGGGGGCCCAAATGGGAAACCCCCTACTCTGTCTTTTTCTAGGGACTTTTATAGAGCAAAACCATGAGGTGAGGTGGGTCCAAGATAGGGGGAAAATGAGAATTGTAAGGTGAGCATGAGGTGCGACAAAACTATGGTCAGCCAATAAGATCACAAGTATAATTGTTCAGGTAAAATTGAGTAAACTGAGATCAAAGGGGGAAGTGGGTCTCATAGCAAGCAGACATGAACACAGAACAGGGACTTTTCCTGTAGGGGATTGAGCTAGTGACTCAGGCTTTTTAAAGGCCATTGCTACCTATTTAGAATATCAATCCCTGATGTTCACACCTAGGGAGGTGTGTGGGTGCATTTGTTTAGTCTGTTTATCTTGAGGTCTGACCCCCAGGTATTTTATCTTGTCTTTCATGTTGGCTCCTTCAAGGACCTGGCCCTGTCTGACTGCCTGTAATATTTCTATCTAACTCAGCTGCCTATGCCAAGCTGCCTGTTTCCACCCTGACCCACAGTCTTCTAACCTCATATGGATTTGAATCCAGCACCATGGTAGTGTCAGCTCTTGACAGCATGCTGCGCAATGTGCACTCAACAGCCTCCCCTTCCTCCCACAGGCTCTGAGCAGCTGTCCATCTGGGACCCAAGCACTGGCTGCTTTTAAAACCCCCTCCAATCCCTCCTCACTCATGAGATCTTCCCCATACCCCAAATGGATAAATGGATGAACTCTTCCTGAGATAAAGTACGTGCCCAAATGCCCAAACCTCCTTCTCACAAATAGCAGAAAATTAATAGTTTCCCTTCTCTACCCTCTCATCTTTTCAAAATTAACAAACACTTGAATAAACAAACAGAAAATCACCTCTTTGCAAATGCCAACCTGCAAATATTGGCTGACATTTTTTAGTAAATTCTTCCTTAGTTCCCCTCTGGAGCATCCACAGTTCATTTTCCCTAACTCCCATGACTCCGAAATAATTGAGAGACCAGTACCAGCCTGAACATTTTCAACAGCCATTAAGTCAAAATGCAAAAGTTAAATTAGAATCCTGCTGGATCACACAGCTGTTTCTGCAGCTGAATGGAGACCAGATTTTACTAAATTATGCATCTGGTGTGCCTTTTATTTCCTCAATGAGACTGCTGTTCATGAATTGTTCTGTGGGTTACTCTAATCAATTAATTTCAGCAGTCTTTGGCTTTGAGGTAATTTCACTGCATTATCCAAAGTGAATTGAATACTTGGAACTTTGAAAAGGTAGTGATTTGGTTTTTGAACCTGGAACATCCACAGGTCAGAGAATATATCCCTGAGGGTTTCTACACCTGCCAAGTCCTTTAGAAGCCTTCTTTCCCTCTTACTGGATTACTCCCCCAGGACACAGATTCACAGTGTCCCTTTCTGCAGGGTTCTAATTGTACCTCCTCATCACAAAAGCTTCACATGTTCAAGAAGAAAAATAAATAAAACACTCCATGCTACACTTGCCAGAATAATATGGCTGGGACAGAGCTCTGATGTTAGGGGCTGACACTGTTTTCCAGCAGAGCTTGTGTCTGTTAGTGTGGAGTATGACAAACATCACCACTGAGCCAATAGTGTGCTGCATGCAGCAGGGGATGCAAGGATGGGTAAAACCCAGGGCTCCCTGCCCTCCAAGGGTTCAAACCCCAAGACTAGTTCTTGAATATGGGAACCCTATGATACTGTGAAAGAGCTGGGGG
Source organism: Dinomys branickii (assembly GCA_004027595.1). Classification (NCBI taxonomy): domain Eukaryota; kingdom Metazoa; phylum Chordata; class Mammalia; order Rodentia; family Dinomyidae; genus Dinomys; species Dinomys branickii. The sequence goes on along the minus strand of PVLD010006548.1, from coordinate 13,982 downwards.
AAGACTTCAGTGAAGACTTAATCCTGGTTTTGATGGCAAAAATGTTGATTTGTTTGGTTGTAAGCAAAGTGCAACTTTAACTCTTGCCCTACCTGATTGTCCTGTAACCCAAGGAAAAATTCCTAGCCCCTCTGTTCCTGTTTCCTCACCTGGAAAGCAAGAGAATAATAATAGAGTCCACCTTGTAGACTTGTGATAAGAAGTTAGTTAAGGTTTGAAAAGCAACGAGGACAGTATCTCACTTAGGTTTTAATTTGTGCACTCTCCTTAGTGACTCATGGATACATTGAGCCTACTACTGGTCTTCCAAACACTACCAAGTTATAGGAGTTGTGGGGTTAGAGAGATAAACTGCGGACAGGCCAGAAGAAAAATGGCAGAGAAACTGGCTGGAGAAAAATATCAAAGATACCTATTCAGACTGGCATTTGCAAAGAAATTATGTTCTGTTTACTTAATCAATATTTATGGGCACATGCCTATAATCCCAGCACTCTGGGAGGCCGAGGCAGGGGGATCACAAGTTCAAGCCAAGCCTGGCAAGTTAGTGACTTAATGAGACCCTGTCTTAAAATAAAAAATGATTGGAGAGAGAGCTCAAAATAAAGACCCTGAGTTCAATCCCCAATACTTAGAAAAATTGTGTAACAACTTAGAAATAAAGATCCATCATACTATGGATAATTAAATTTAGTAAATAAAGTACAAATATTAAATACTACCTTTCAATGGCTATTTGATGGTAGGTGAGTGGATGGATAAAAGAAAATGTAAATCTCAAGGCCAATGTTGAATATTTTAACATTCATGCCTACTATGTACAGTGCTTGGTGGTTAAGGCAGGATACAAGGATTTGTCTGGATTGACTGTGAGGCGGGCCATAAGTAACAGCTCCAAAGTTTGCAATCAGTGTACAATATTTTTTCAAATTACATCAGATTGAAGATTTTCTTTCTACTGGCTATGCTTCCAAAATTGTTATATAGATTTAATGCAATCCAGATCAAAATTCTGATAGTATATCTCACAGAATTACAGAAAACAATCCTAAAATTCATTTGGAACAAGAAGACACCTACAGTGACAAAAACAATTCTGGGCAACAAAGGCAAGGTAGGGACATCCCACAATCCCTGACTTGAAACTATACTACAAACCTACTGTGATAAAAACAGCATGGTACTGGCAAAAACAAACCTGAGGATCAGCAAAACAAATTAGAAGGTGCAGAAATAACTCCAGATGTACTCAGCCACCTTATCTTTGAAAAAGGGGCCAAACACTTTCACTGGAAAAACAATAGTCTCTTGAATAAATGTTGCTAGGAAAATGGGCCTTCCACATGCTAAAGATTAACACTAAACCCGTATCTTTCACTGTGCACTAAACTAAAATAGAAATGGATGAAAGATCTAAATATTAAAACAGAAACATTAAATCTGCTGGAAGATAGAATAGGTAGAACTCTTGAAGGCAGAGGCTTTATAAACAAAACCCCAGTTGCACAGGAACTATCACAAAGAATCAACAACTGAGATCACATCTGATTAAAAAGCTTTTGCACAGCAAGAGAAACCACCAACAGAGTGAAAACACAACCCACAGGGTGGGAAAGAATTTTTACCAGCTGTTCTTCAGAAAAAGAACTAATATCTAGACCTATATAAAGAATTCAAAACAATCAGACTCCCCCAAATTTAAAGACCCAGTCCAAAAAATGTCTGAAATGAAGAGACACACCTCAGATGCAGAAGTAAAAATAGCAAATAAATATATGGAAAATGTTTAACATCACTGATCATGGGAGAGATGAAAATTAAAACAATACTAAGATTCCCTCTCACCCCAGAAAGAATGATTGTTATCAAGAAATCAACCAATGACAAATACTGATAGAGCCATCAGGGAACAGGAACCCTCTCCACTGTTGATGAGAGTGTGTACTGGTCCAATCACTGTGAAAATCAGTGTGAGGATTCCTCAAAACACTGAAACCAGAGGTTCCATTTGACTCAGCTATTCCTTTCTTGGTATCTTCCTGCAAGAATTAAAAGCACCACACCACAGTGATATATGCACACACCCATGTATGCAGCAGCATGGTTTATAATTTAGTGTATGATGAGAGATGTGAGTCTATCTTCAATTTTTAGCAGATGGAAAGCAGTTTTCCCAGCACCACTTATTAAAGAGGAGATCTTTCTTGCAGAGAAGGTATTTGGACCCCTTTTAAAAGACAAGGTATTTAAGTGTGCTTGAAGTTGTTTCTCCATTTTCTGTTTGGTCTCGTTGATTCTTGGGTCTGCTTTTTGCCAGTACCATGCTCTTTTTTTATCATGGTAGCTTTGTAGAATAACTTCAGATTGGGGGTTGTGGTCCCCCTGCCTTGTCCTTTTGTCCAGAATTGCTTTTGCTATTCTAGATCTCTTCTGGTTCCATATGAATTTTAGGATTGCTTTCTCTCATTCTGTGAGATATGTTATTGGTATTTTAATTAAGATTGCGTTAAATCTGTGTAATAGTTTTTGTAAGTATGGCTGTTTTCATTATATGAAAGGAAAGACCCAAATCCATGCCATGAAGAATGAAAATGGCAAAATTACAACAGACACTGCAGAAATTCAGAAAATGCCCCATATGTATTTTGAGAATCTGTACTCTAATAAGATGGAAAACACAGAAGAAATGGACATATTCCCAGATACATATGCATTACCAAAGCTGAATCAAGAAGGTATAAAAAATGCAAAATAACCCAATATCAGTCCATAAAACTGAAGAAGCAATAAAAAAAGAAACACGAACAAAGAGAATCCCAGGCCCTGACATATTCACTGCTTAATTCTACAAGAACTTTACAGATGATCTAATGCCACTACTCCACAAGCCTTTTAATGAAAATGAAAGGGAAGCAATACTCCCAAACCGATTCCTGGAAACAAGCATTACCCTGACAGCAAAGACAGATGGATCTAACCAAAAATGAGAGCTATAGGCCAATCTCTTTAATGAACATAGATGCAAAAATCCTCAATAAGATACTGGCAAACAGAATGTAGCAAATCACCATGATTATATAATGTAACAAAGTAGAATTCATCCTAGGAATGCAGGGATGGTTCATCATAGGCAAATCAATAAAAGTAATACACTTCATTAACAGGACCAAGAACAAAAACCATGATCATCTCAATAGATGTGGATAAAAGCATTTGAAAAAGTCCAGCATCCATTCATCACTTTAAAAAACCCTACTGATAACTGGAATGGAAAGTCCATATCTCAATCTGCTAAAAGCCATTTATAACAAAACAATAGCCAACATCATACTAACCAGAAAAAAACTGAAAAAGCTTTAACTCTAAAATCAAGAGCAAGACAATGATGCCCACTATCGCATTACAGCAACTGGACAAGAGAAAGAAAGAAAGAAATATGGATAGGAAAGGAAGAAGTTAAATTATCATTATTTGTTGATGACATGATATTGTACAGAGAAGACCGCAAAAACTACAAAAAAAAAAAAAAAAACTCCTAGAGTTAATAACCAAATTCAGTAGCATGGCAAGATACAAAGTCAACACTCAAAAATTAATAATATTCCTGTACATGAACAAACTCACTGAGAGAAAAATTACAGGAACAACACCCTTCACAACAGCATCAAGAAAAATGAAATACTTAGGAACTGATCTAATGAAGGGAGTGAAAGACCTACACACTGAAAACTACAGTACTCTGAGAAAGGAGATAGAGGAGAATATTGGGAAATAAAAAGATATTTCCTATTCTTGGATAGACACAACCAATGCAGTGAAAATTCCTTTCAATCTTATTCCCCTATCTTCCCTCCCTTCCACTTCTCCTTTCATCTGAGTATGTATCTAGGGTGTCTGCATATGTGCAGTGGAGAGTAAGATAATTTACTGTCCATTGATCAAGAGTTGAAACAAATTCAACAATTAGGTTCAATGTTGACCTTATGGGGAAATTTGATTTGGTTCTCGTCCAATTCAATTTGCAACCAGAATCATGGAATTACATTTGTAAGCAAAGGTACCATGTAGTGCCTTTTACGGGCAAGTCATGGTCACATTCCCCAAAGCTATGCATAGAGGATCCAAACATAAGCTGACTAACAACAAATTAACAGGTTCCAACATTCTCACAGCTTCCCACAATCTTTACCTACACCTCTATCCCTCAGCATTCCTTCTCCCACTCCTAAAATAGTCTCTCAACCCTCCTCAAACCTAGCCCTTTATTCCAGTGATAAAGTAATTACAACAGGACCAACTCCACACCACTTAGATTCCTTGCCGTTGCCATGGTCAGGGCCAACTCTAAGCCAGCTCTGCAGTTCTTTTCCCCTCTACACAGAGCCTCAGAAGTGCCAGCCAACTGACAGCTTTGATCTTGGAGGGGCCAAAGCCTGGGGTAGAAGATCCTGTTTGGATTCTGCTTCATTTACCTGAGGGCATTGCAGATACTTCATTGCTGCAAATGCCCTAAAAAGCACAGAGCCCCACAAGTGACTACCAAACAACTGACCTGATTGAGGAAGAAGCCAGTGCCCCAAAGAAGAGGTACATCTAGAAGATTTGGCTACCTCAGCAGGAAATAATAGGAAGGCCAGTAGTGCAGTCTAAACTAAAAAAAAGCCATGAGTTTTACTCCAAGAGTGACTTCTCAAATCAATAGAGTTGGAGAAAAAAATCCCACCTTATTACCATTTTTTAGAAGTCATGCATGTACTGTCTGGTGGGTCAAGCTGACAAGATGCTTGAATTCAAATATTAAGGAGGAATACCTTAAAAGCAATAGGACAACATAAAAAGTTGATCCAACAGTTGCAGGATGATACAAAGAAGACTAGTCTAAGAGTAACTGGCAGTAGTGAAAAATCAAAAGATATCACAAAGTTGATAAAATATCAGTTTACAGAAGTAATAATGAAAAACTTTACAAACATGGAAAATAACTTAACATATAAATAAGTGAGGCATATAAAGGCCCAAATAGCTATGACCAAAAGAGAACCACTTCAAGACACATCGTACTCACAGTGCCAGTAATCTAACATAAGAATAGATTTTAAAAAACCGTTAGAGAAAAACAACAAATCACTTATAAAGGAAAACCCATCAGAATTACATCAGACTCTTGAATACATGCCTTAAGGGCAAGGAGAGCTTAGAAAGAAGTGTTTCAAGCCCTAGAAGGAAACAACTTCCAGCCCAGACTGACAGGTTCTGAAAAATTATGTTTCAAAACTGATAGAGAAAGAAGCTATTTCCATGATAAAGAGCACCTAAAGAAGTTTATGAACAAGAAACCAGCATTCAAAAAAATTCTCAGGGATATTCTACAAAGAGACTATGAAGCTAGCAACGCCAAAATTCCAATCAAAGGAATGCATCACCAGTTACATAGAAGAGAAAGGAAGGGAATCAGCAGCAGGAAAATAATACAATGATAGGAATAAGTCAACACCTGTCAGTTATGACCACCAATCTGAATAGTTGCTATTCACCAGTCTAAAGTTACAGGTTATCAGAATGGATTGAGAAACAAGAATGAATGGTGTACTATATACAAGAAATACTATATACAAGAAACATAAGTATAAGCCTGAATAAAATTCATGAACTCAAAGGATAGAAAACAATATTCCATGCAACAAGAAACCATAAATAATCAAGAGTAGCTATGTTATTTTCAGATAAACTGGATGTTAGACCAAAACTGATAAGAGGTAAAGAAGGTCACTACGTATTGATAAAGGGGACCATTGAATAGGATGAGATAACAATGATAAAGACATATGCACTACACAAAGGTACACCAACTGCATAAAACAAATACTATCTGGACATAAAAGATCTGATAAATACCAGTATAACTATAGTGAGGGACCTCAGTACCCCACTATCACAAGTAGACTGGTCAACTAGGCAAAAATTCAACAAAGAAATATCAGAAGTGAACCAAACCTTCTAACAAATGGACTTAATAGATATCTACAAAGTGTCCCACCCAGCAACAGAGTACACATTCTTACGGCTGGCTGCACAGGGAACTTTCTCTAAAATGGCCACATACTAGGCAATAAGTAGATGCAAAAGAATCAAAATTTTACCATGCCTACTATCAGACCACAGTGCAATAAACCTAAAAACCAATGTCAGACAATCACAGAAATTATGCAAACATGTGGAGATTAAGTAATACACTCTTGAATGATCAGTGAGTCACAAAAGATCAAGGAAGAAATTAAACAGTTCTGAAAATCAAACAATAATGCCAGGATAGCATAGTGGAACACAATGAAAGCAATTGTAAGAAGAAAGATTACAGCTGGGGATGCCCATATCAGAAAAAGAGTAAACCTAAATAAAGAACCTAATGATGCACCTCAGAGCCTTGGAAAAACAAAAGCAGTCAAAATCCAAGCTAGTACAAGGTAGGAAATTATAAAGATCAGAACAGAAAATAATGAAATTGAGACTAATAGAACATTACAAAGAATCACAGAACAAAAGATGATTCCTTGAAAGAATAAGCAAAATAGACAAACCCATAGCAAAACTTACCAAAAGAAGGAAAGACCTAAATCAGTGCTATTAGAAATGAAAATGGTAAAATCACAGCAGATACTACCAAGGTCCAGATTATTAACAACTACTTTAAAAGCCTATAATTTATGCCAGGGATATAGCTCAGCAGCCTAGCAAGCACAAGGTCCTGAGTTCACTTCCTGATTCTATAAAACCCTATATTTTAATAAATTGAAGAATCTATGAGAAACAGATTCATAGATACATATAAATTACCAAAACTGAACCACAAAGATATAAAAACCATAAACAGTCCAATAAAAGGCAATAAAATTGAGGCAGTAATAAAAAGAAAACTTATCAACTTTAAAAAAAGACAGGCCCTGATGGATTCATCACTGAATTCCATAAAAACTTCAGGAAAGAGCTAATGTCGCTGCTACTCAAACATTAATAAAATTGAAAGGGAAAGAGCACTGTCAAACTTACTCCTAAAAGCTAACATTACCTAGCTGGGGATATAGCTCAGTGGAATAAGCGCCTGCCTAGCAAGCGCAGGGTCCTGAGTTCGATCCCCAGTACCGCAAAGCTAACATTACCTAGAGGCAAAAATCCTAAAAAAGGTACTGGCACGTTAAAAGGATCGTATATCATGACCAAGTAGGCTTTATCCCAAGGATACAAGGCTGGCTCAGCATACGCAAATCAATAAATTTCATCCAGCACATAAAGAGAAGCAAATGCAAAAACCACACCATCATCTTGACAGTTGCAGGAAAATCTTTTGACAAAAGCCAATATCCATTCATGATTAAAAAAAAAAAAACTAGAAGAAATAGGTAAAGAAAAAATTTATTTCTGTCTAATAAAAGCTATACAGCCAACATCAACCAAAAACTTTTCCTCTAAAATCAGGAACAAGATTAAGATGTTCACTATCAACACTCCTGTTCAATACAGTACTGAAAGCGTTAGCCAGAGCAGTCAGGCACAAGAAAGAAACGAAAAAGATACATATGTGAAAGGAAGAACTCAAACTATCCTCAGCAGATGATATGATTTGTTATATAGAAGACTCAAAGAATTCACCTAAAGACGCTTAGAATAAACAAGTTCAGCAATGTAGCAAGATATAAAATCAACACACAAAAATAAGTAGCATTCCTGTATACCCATAATGAACCCACCAAGGAGAAATTAGGAAAACAGTATTATTCAAAATAGCTTCCAGGAAAATTAAATACTAGAGATTAATCAAGCCTAAGGAAGTGAAGACCTCTATAACAAAAACTATAGTATTCTCCAAAGGAGATTGAAGAAGATATCAGAAAACGGAAAAACATTCCTGTTCCTAGATAGGCAGAATGAATATTGGATAAATTGTCATACTACTAAGCATCAGAGACAGATTAGATGATGAGCACAGTGATGATGATAGAAAGATAGATATCCCAATCAAAAGTCCAATGGGCCAACATTCCTCACAGAAATAGAAAATCCTAAAATATATTTTGAAATAGAAGACACCCAGAGTAATACAAGCAGTCCTGTCAGCAAGAATAAGGCTGACCTCACAACCCCAGACTTAAATTGTATCACAAAGCTACATTGATAAAAACAGCATAGTAACAGCATAGTACTGGCACAAAAACAGACACATAGACTGATGGAACAGAATAGAAAATGCAGAAACAACCTCAGGCACCATCAGTCATCTGTTCTTTGACAAAATGATCAAAATCACCTGCTGGAGAGAAAATAACCTATTTAACAAATAGTGCTGGGAAAACTCACTGTCCATGTTCAGAAGACAGAATCTAGACTCATATCTCTCACCACACACAAAAATAAAATCAAAATGAACCAAAGCCCTAGATATTAAAAACAGGAATACTTAATCTTCTGGAGGATAACGTAGTTAAAAACTCTTGAAGATATGGCCATGAAATCCCAGGAGCACAAGAAATGGCATTAAGAATCAACAAATGGGATCATATCAAATTAAAAAGCTTCTGCACAGCAAAGGAAACCACCAACAGAGTGAAGAGACACCTGCAGAATGGAATTTTTCTGGCTCTTTCTCAAACAGAGAACTAATACCTAGAATATATAAATAACTCAAAAATTAGATCCTCCAAAATAAAGAAGCCAGTGGAAAAATGGACAACCAAAATGAATATACACTCCTCCGAGGAAATACAAATGGTCAATAAATACATGAAAAAATGTTCAGTACCACTGACCTAATGGAAATGCAAATTAAAATAACACTGAAATTGCATCTTACTCCAGAAAGAATGTCTATCATCAAGAAATCCAATAATCACAAATGCTGGTGAAGTTCCATGGAAAAAGGTACCCTTCTATATTGTTGATGGAAATGTAAACTATTACAAGCACTGTGGAAGTCATTATGTAGATTCCTCAAAAAACTAAAAATAGAAATTCCATTTGCCTCAGCCATTCCTTTTCTATATATCTTCCAGAAAGAGTTAAAGACACTGTATCACAGTAAGACATGCATACCCATGTTTACAGCAGCATGATTCTTAAGAGCTAAGTCTTGAAAGCAATCTATACGTCTATCAACAGATGAATGGATAAAGAAAATGTGATATTTATACACAGTGGAGTACTACTCTGCCGTAAAGAAGGACAGAGTTGAGTCATTTGTAGGAAAAATGGATGCATCTTGAGGCTAAGATGTTAGGTGAAATAAATCAGATGCACAAGCATGAATATCACATAGTTTATCTTACATGAGAAACCTAAGGTAGATATAACTTAAAGAATAAAACAAAAGATAATTTAAAAAACAGGGAGGTAGATCTTTTGCAAATGGGAAGGGAATACAGAAATGGGGGGAGGAGAGAAGAGGGTAGGGGAAAAGAAAAAGAATGAAGATGTGCTTTGGACATGTACCGACTCCCCAGGACAAATGTAATCATTCAGTAGCACCACAAACATGTACTAATAAAATTTTAAAGAAAAAATAACTGGCATAGTATTTGCTTGTCCCCTGATACACTTTGAATTATGCCCAGATTATTTATCAGATCTTATACACGCAAACACTGTGTAAATATCTCCCATACTGTATTGTCTAGAGAATACTGCAAAGAGAAAAGTCTGTATTTGTTTCTTTGTTTGTTTCAGGTTTTTTTGAGGCAGGGTCTCACTATGCAATTCAGGCTGGCCTTGAACTCACTGTGTAGCCTAGGCGGGCTTCAAACTCATGGTGATCCCCCTGCCTCAGCCTCCTGAGTGCTGTAATTACAGGCATGCACCACTACGCCCAGCACTGTAGCTGTTTAATACACACAAAATGTTTCAAATATTTCAATCTGTATTGGTTGAATCTCCAATATCACAACATATTTTACAGCTATTATCCTTTCCCACTCCATCCCATCCCCGCCTACAATTCTTCCTTTTCCATTTTTTCTTGTTTCTCATGCTTTGTGCAACTATTTCAGAATAAGGAATATATGGCTACTTTATTATTAAATGCCAGCAGAATTAAAGGATATTTTGTGGAAGTTACTTTCAAAATTCTTTCAGAAGAAAAAATAACCAGTGTTGAGTTTTGTTTGACTTTTTGACTTCACCAAAACTTCTATTTAACTCTTAAGCCGTGGTCATTATGTTCTCACTCCTACATGATCTTAGCTTTCCTAACCTTTCTGTACTTCTACTCCCTGAGCGTCACTCGGGGTCCAGACACAAAACAAAGGGTACATTCAGGAGAGAAAACTGAAGCAGATTTAAGGAAGGATCAACATAGAAAGGCATGGACTCAGTCATGAGGGACCAGCAATGAACAGGGAATAAGCCCGATCCAGCATAGCAGACAGCCACCAGCAGCCCACACCTGCAGGGACAAGTGGAGTAGCAGGATCCAGGACCTAGAGAGACCCGGATCTGGAGCAAGGGGCCATTTGACAGAAGCAGTTGTTTGAGGTGAGGAATTGTCCCTGCTCCCTGTGACATGACAGCTTGACCCTCAGCCTCCTGATGAATTCTATTGGATGTACCCAAATAGAATCCAGAGGACACAGGAACAGCTCCTTCTGCACAGAGAATGAGAGCTTATTAACAGGCACACAAAGGAACTCCAGCACATCTCACCTGCAAACATAGGATACCCAACTGGACCTTTGTCACTGAACTAGCCTGATGATTAGTTGAAATTTTTTTATTTATCTATTTAAAGCACAGCCTCTGGCATATATAAATGCTAAACACATGTTGACTGATTGCTGGGTTACTTATTATTCTATATAATGAATTTATCTCCCAAGTACAAGATAGGCATAGTGACATTTTCAAAGGACAGTAGAGGTAAATTTCTTCTAAAACCTTTCTTGTCATGGCCTCAGAGATTTCCGTTACTGTATATATCCTTTGTTTGTTTGTAATCACAAATTTGCCAGAGAAGTTCCTTCAAAGGTGGGTGTTTTCACCATACATAGTCAAAAAGAAAAATCAAGTTTTCAGAGAAGGTGCATGCCTCGGATCCAATATCCACTGCCTACAGGGAAAAAACAGCTCTGACAAAATAGAAATGATTTCCTGCTAGGTACCCGCTGCTCCAAAGTTATTGAAATTGGTTCAACATTTGGTTTAATATTTGTCCGGATTCCCGTGCCCAAAGCTGGTGTAAAGAGAAATTTGAGGTTTATTCATGGTTCCAGAAAGGCCTGAATGTGCTTCAGCAGAAAGAACCCCTGCAGACTTTCACCAGCTCTTCCTCCTTTGACAGCAAAGGGTAATTTCTGAAAATCAAATTAGTCATCAAAACCTCAATGCTAAAGCACAAAATATAAATTGGCTACCAGTATCATTTACTGGAGGATTCTCATGTCTTGTCGTCCGTAATTTTGTAGCCAATGATCTCCTATGGCAACCCCATAATTTACACAGATAAACCCTTACTTATGTAACCTTACCAACTTTCTGCTCATCCCTGGCCAGGCCACCTGAATTCGGGCACCTCTACCTCGGAGAGGAATCAGAGGCTTACTTCAAGTGGTAGCTCTAAATGACCTTGGCAAAGGTATTTACCCTTTCTTGACCTCTGTTTCTTCATCTAAAAAGTGGAAATAATAATAACAGGTGCTTAAAGGACTGTTAGGCAGATTAAATGAATTAATCAATGTAAAGCCCTCAGGATAGTGCCTGGCATTCATTCACTGAACAAACAGTACTCTCTTAGGCACTGGTAATAGAGATTTAAAACTCCTGCCTTCATTGATCTCGCATTCTACCTGAGGAAGACAGGCATAAAAGATGTAAAAACAATAAACAGGCAACTCACAGAGCATGGTAGAAGGTGATGAACTTTATAGAAAATAAATAAATAAATAAAGCAAGACTAGGAGAATCTAGGCTGCCACGGGGGTAGCAGTCTTCAGAAGACCACAAGGAAACTTACTAGAGGTGGCACTTTAGCAAGTAGCTAGACCATGATGAGGTTGTGAGCTGTGATGCTATCTGGTAGGACTGTTCCAAACAGCAGAAAGTAGCAGTGCAAATCCGCTGAGGCAGGAGACTCCCTGGCGTATTCAGAAACAGTCAGGGCTTCCGAAGTGGCCAATCCGAGGAAATGTTAAAGGCAGAATCAGCAGAGCTTGACGATGTGGGAGGGGAGAGAAAAGTGGTCAGAGATGATTCCTCTGCACGTGAAAGGACAGCAGTACCCTTTCCCAGCTCGGTGAGGCAGCAGCCTAGTCCTTTTTACTACTTCATATTGGAAACTTCCGGGACTTCTCTAGACTCTCACCAAAGCCCAGAGCTGGGGTGTTCTGTTCCTGTACATAGCATTCCTGTTCACTGTCTGGCAATTAAACTTAAGTTCCTCTGACACAAATGCACACACGCTTGAACCAATAAGCCATCAACATCACAACTTAGGACTCTCCCCACTCAGCTTACATTTCTGGGCTAAGATGTCTAAAATACGTCCGACAAAGTTGGCATGGCTCACTCCACGACAAGGCAGAGCCGGGCTTCTGGCTTGTCCAAAGTCATCCTGCAGGACAGGAACAGTGTTGCCTTTTAGTGCAGTAACTGTTAGCCTCCTACAGGTCCTGAAACACTCCCTGAGAAGGAAATCATGGGTCACATCCTCTGAAAATGTATGTAGGCAAACACGGCTCTGGAGGCTTTACAGACATCTCCTTAAAGTTCATCTGTAAACCTACCCAGGGTCCCAAGCCATAAATACTTACCTAGAAGCGTAGCTGAAAATAACCAAGTGATTACCCAGGTATTTATGATCATTTAGAGTAGGCGACAGGTATAACTGGTTTTAATAAAAGACTATGATAAAAGAGTACCACAGAGAAGTGAGGGGTCTCCTTCTCACGCCTACCTTTGCATCCATTCTAATAGATCCTTGTACAGGCATCCAGACATGATGTTTGTGTGTGTGTGTATGTGCATGTGCACGTGCATGTGCATGCATGCATGTCCTTTTTATGCAGAAGGTAGCACTGTACACGCCTTGCTCAGCTCCCTGATTCTTCTCACTTAGCGTGCCATCTTTGGGGTCATTCTTAGCTCTGATGCCCAAAGCCCTTTGACACCTCCCCATTCTTCTGCCCTGGAGTACCTGGCTCTTACTAATGAATACTTGCGGGTTTTCTAATCTTTTGCCATTAAAGAACAGCCTGCAGTGAATAACCATGAACATCCCTGCCTGTTCTCACTGGGGAGCACATTTATAATAAAAGCTCCCAGAAGTAGGATTGCAGAACCAAAGAAATGTGCATTTTACATTTAGATTTCCCTGACGCCTTCCAAGGAGGTTCTACCAACAAAATTACCAAGTATTCTAATAACACTACCATGGGTTTCTCAGAACTGGAATGATTAAATTTTATTTTAATAGCAAAAAAAGAAGCCTATCATAATGAAATGCTTCCTGGCTTAAAGAGTCCTATTTCACCAATTATTCGCATAAATATAAACAATCTAACCCATATGTGCATATTTAGCTCAGACCAAAAAGCAAAAGCACTCAGATGAGCCTTAATGCCATCTTACAGCTGGATGTGGTGACACACACCTGTAATCCCAGAACTCTCAAGGGCTGAGGCAGGAGGATCACTGCAAGTTTAAGACCAACCTGGGTTACAAAGTGAGCTCAAGGCCAGCCTGAACAGAACAGTGAAACTATGTCTCAAAAAGACAGACAAAAAAAATATTATTACAGCTCAACAACAAAAGTAAAGCAATCTATTTTTCAATTTTACATTGATAGTTTTTTATAATGGACAAAAGATTTGAACATTTATTTAAAGAATAGACACAAATGCTCAATAAACACATGAAAAAAATGCTCAACATCAGTAGTCACAGAGAAATTAAATCAAAACCACAACAAGATCCTACTTTTATGCCCACTAGGATAGCTACATGGC
>PVLD010006547.1:0-99573 GCA_004027595.1 Dinomys branickii | reverse complement strand
AAGAGATGTAGAATAACACAAGGAGAAAGGAATAAAAGGCTTGGTTATACTCGAATAAGTCAGTGATGCAGTCTGATTACTAAACAAGGGTGTGGGGGGAGCCAGCACAAAGGCCATAGTGCCGTGGTCCCGGTGCCAGGACTCACAGGGCCCCCCCGGGGGTCCCGAGGGGAGCCCGGATGAGGAGGACACCTGAAGCCTGAGCCATGAGGAGAAGGAGAAGCGTCCATCAAGCCAGAGGCCCCAGGGAGGCGCCGTCCTTCCCACTGCTTTTCACACTGCCTGGCGCCCCCCGAACCCAAGAGCGGTGCCTGTCCAGTGGAGAGCGTGGGGGCCTTGTCAGGTAGGACTAGCACTGAGCATGGGCAAATGTCACACAGTTTTGCCGGCTGTCCTGCAAGAGGGGTAGACAGATTCCCATGGCTAGGGGCAGACTTCCTTCTCCGGGAAGGGGTACTGGTAGGGGGGCAAGTACAGCCGCCAGCCAGGGTCCACGCAGGTGGGCCCTGGCTGGGCAGCCAGTGCAGAATCTCATCTGTGGGGCTGCTAAATCCCCTTTTCATTCCGTAACATCTATTTTTGCTCTCTTATCTGGACAGCCTTTCCATATTTAAAAATATCCAGAGGTTTCCCGAACATAATTCTTAAAAATCAATGGCACATATTTTTCATGCATTCCCAAACATGGTGCATAGATCATCTCTACCCTGACATCTCACGGGGAACACTCACCTCCTTCCTTTTTCTGTCCCTGGCTAGAGCAGGCTTTTCTCCACGACTCCTCCACAGCCGAGAACCTGTGGTCATGGCCCTGCTAGCTGGCCTTTCACTGACCCTGCTCTGGCCGCCAGGTCCAGAGGGTACAAGGTTACCCTGGCCTGCCCTGCCAATCAGCAGCAGCTGGGAGGGGTCCTTTTCTTGCTGAAAAGTCCCTGTGGCCTTGTCCAGGCCCTGTGGCCTCCAGGGTGATATTACAAAGCCTCCTTCAAGTCTAGGAAGGGAAAGAAATGCTGGCCTTCCCCGGTTCTACCAAAGAGAAAAAGGAAAGAAAACTCACATTTGTTGCCCACATACTAGGTTGTGAATGTGCAGCAAATGATGAACCTTCAACGTTACCATTTGCCAGGAATATGCAAGACACGGAGGCTTGGAAGAGTTACACAGCTGGGATGGAGCCAGGATTCAAACCCAGAGCCTGGCTGGTGCTAGGGCAGCGGACTGTGGCTGGGAGGGCATTGGGCAGGTCTGTTTTCATCCCCTCAGCAAGCCGAGGCTATCTTGCTTCTCCCGAGCCCTCACCTTCCTATCTGTAAAGACACACAATTAGGAGCAGAGGAGAAGTGCCCAGCCTGCGGGGATGGCTGCCTGCCTGGAAAACTGGGTTTCAGAGACCAAAAGCCATGTACTGGACAGGTTTCCTTTCAGTACCAGCCAGTGTTGTTTTTTTTTTTTAATTTTGGTGGCAGTTTTCACAAAAATACTGATCCACGGGCGAGCAGCATCCAGAGATGAAAGCAAGGATGTGCCGCAGGCTCTGTAGCGCAATTAGCATTCTCCTAAACAAACGAGCTTCAACAGAGCTGTAATTAAGCAGGCCTGTAATTAAGTATATGCCCTTTATCATAACGATCATGCTTAAAAATGGCACGATGCATGGAACTCTGTTATTAATGCTGTAATCCCAAACTGAAGTGCGAGTACATGGAAATCAGCGTGTCAGGCCTGTCACTGGAGTGTTTGTAAAATACATTAAAGAAAAAAACCAGAAAACAATGAGCTCATTCAACTGTTCTTTTTACAATCAGGCACTACAAGTCAAGAGGACTGTGAATGCTTACCAGTGGATTCCTCAACGTTTAAACAAATAAAGCTCTAATCTGCGGCTACATGAAGCCCACTCCCTACTTTAAAGGAAAAGGGGGAAGTGGTGGTGGTTGTTTTTTTTTTTCTCCCCTCACTGACCTGAATACCTGTCTGTTGTTCTTAGGCAAGCAAGCCCGATTTGCACGCTGCATTTGTTTGGACATAAAATTGGATTCCTGCTCCCACAGATAGCTCTGCCATGAATCTGTAGGCGCTGTGTCTGGCTACAGGGATGGCATTGCAGCTCCCAGCCCTCTCTTCCCGTGGGAACTATAATTTCACCCGCCAAGGCAGTCCCCAGAGCTGTCCCTCGGTTCTCCCTCTATGCACACTCTCCGACTTGCTCCCGCTCCGCACAAACCTACCAGTGACCAGTTCCCAAGGGCTCTGGACCTAGGACTCCCCACCACCCCGCCAACTACACCCCGTGCTGACGTCTCAACGCACAGACGGGGCGAGAAAATACTCCCATCCACACATGGATTTAATTTCAACATGTTTGATTAAAGAAGTCATAAAAATCAGGCAGTAAAAATGTAAAAATTTAAAATCAGCCTCCATTACCAGCATCTCAACTGTCATCTGCTCACAGCCAACGGGCGGTGCTCAGTGAACCCAAGTCGCAGCACCTTCAAAGTACACGCGGACGGTGCTGCACCACGTGGCTTATTGGCAGGTAGTCATTTTTGGAATAAAATTAACTGTGGCTAGAATGGTAGGAGGCCTTTAATTCTGTGTACCAGCTCTAGGCTCGGAGCTGTAAATAACCTGCAAGCCCAACCCTTTCTACCCCCCTTTTCCTGCAGCGTTTTGAAAGTCCTGTACCATTTGTGATGGGAAAAGTGCCAACAACTCAAGATCTCAAGGCCATTTCTCAAAACTCATTTGCAAACCAAAACATGGAGGCTGCTCCGTGCTTCCTTGGTGATTTCGCTTTGGGGATATTCCTTGGAAGCTATTTGCAGACGCCTCCAGAGCTGTCTGCCCGGTGACATTCCAATTGAGTTTACATGAGGCCAACTACTTCTAGATCGCTGAAGTAATTTGTGTGCCATCTTATTCATAAGCCAAAAGAGGTGATTCATCAGCCACAGCCAGCGCCTCCTGAGCCTCGCATGTGAGAGGTAGCAACATGCGGGGGCAGGCACTAGGGCACAGGGTCAGAGACATTCGCCCAGTCGGGCTCAGCTGTTTGCAAGCCGTGTAGCCTTGGACAGGTCACCTAACCTCTGAGACAGATTTTCATCTTTCACGTGAGGTTAATCACGCCCACTCTCTGGCACTGACGGGGGAATGAGACAGCGAATGTGAAAGGGTTAGGCAGAGCCCGCTGCACAGCAGCCCTCTGAGATGTGATCTCCTGACTCCAAGCAGCTCACTGCTGCTTCCAGGCCCACTTCTGACCAGTGTGCAGCATGGAAGAAGTGTGAGCTCCCTGAGCCCTGCCTTCCTCAACTGCAGGGGAAAGCAGACAGGACTACCTGGATGGCTAGGGAGTTTCAGTGAGATAAAAACTAAGTTCTATGTATACACTGAGTGCTGATAACTGTTAGGCATTATTATTATTATTATTATTATTATTATTATTAATATTATTATTATTCTGGCTGTGCAGAGCAAAATGTGCTTCCATGGTAAACTGCATTATGTGAAGCCCCGGCCATATTATGGCATAGAACCCATGTGCTTTGACCCCCAATCCAAGGGCTTCCGGAGCCATGAAAGGAGTACCTGCCAAGGAGTGACTCGTTGGGTCCCTGGCTCATGGGCCTCCCTGGTTCCCGTCATCTCCTCAGTTAGTGTCAAGCTAAGTTTGGGCTATTTGGTGTCGCCTGGGAAAGAGCTCCCGAAACAAAGCAAAGAAAACTACCTCTGAGGAGTCAGGAGGTTAATAAAATAAAGGTGTCTCCACCCTACAAGTGAACATTCTCCAAAGTTCTGTTCGGTACCAGCACTCTGGGTCACACACTCAAATGCCCCAGCTCATATCTCTACCCAGAATGCCCAACAGTCACTGTTTCCTTAGTCACAGGGTACTTCTTCTCTCCACACCCCTGTACCCCAAGCCCTCTGACTGCCTCCTCAGAACAAGGCCCTGCAGACCACCTGGGTGAGGGGTGGGGAGGACAGAAGATCAAATGCCACACCCAGGACAATCTAGAAACAGCCTGTATTAGTCAGCTGTTTGTCACTGTGACCAAATACCTCTCATATACAGCTGGAGGAGGAGAGGTTTATTTTGGCTTACTGTTCCAGATGTTTCAGTCCATGGTTAGCTGGCTCCAAGGCAGAAATAGGAAGGAAGGATGTGGAAGAAGAGTCCTGTTCACCTCATGGCAGCCAGGAAGCAGAGAGAGAGAGAGAGAGACAGAGAGAGACAGACACAGAGATAGACACAGAGAGAAAGAAGCAGGAGACAACACAAAACCTTCAAAGCCAGACAAGAGGCCCTGTCTCCTATAAGCCTCTGGCGGATTAACTAACGGTCAACCTGTAGCACCCAGATGAACCGAATCAGCGTGGTGCTGGGTGTGCAAGGCCACCCTAAGGATTGTTGCCAACAGCACAAAAAGAACTGGAGGGGAAGACGGTGCGCTGTTGATTCTCCTGGAGAAGCTTGTCCTGTTGGCTTTTCTGATAGGAACCTGGCTGTTCCCGTTGTTGAAGGAGTGTGGATTCCTGCTGTCGCCAAGTATGGCTGCAGCTCTTTTCCAGGAGCTCTGGCCCCTTCAGCCTCGCTTCCTGGCTCCCGTGCAGGCCCCTCAGCCCGCTGGCGCAGATCCTTCACCCCGCTGGCGCAGATCCTTCACCCCGCTGGTGCAGACTTTCTAGCTTCCACCACTGACCTCGGGGCCTTCCCAGTGCAGATCCTTGATACAGACTAGCACGAGACATTGCTGTGGGCTCTAGGGCTCCAGCTGGACTCATGCAGGACACTGCCATAGGACCCAGGCCCTCAGCTGCTGGATTCTTTAGGTCTCTAGTGTGTGGACAGATCTCCCACACTCTTTTGCATTTGAGTCTTTGGGTAAATATTATAAAATAAGCCTATAAATTATCTGTCATGTATTAAATTGTTTCCCCTGTAAACCCTGATTATGACAAAGCCCATTTAGCTATGGACTGATGATCATGATCAGTGCTACCATGATCTCTAGGTCCTACTTCCAATCATTGCTGCATTGGGATCAAGCCCTCAACACAGGAGCCTTTGCGAGGAACTTTGTATTTAAACCATAACCAGTGCCAACCAAAACATCCTCAATCCTTTAGAGAAAAGCTTTCCTAGCATGCGCAAGGCTCTGGGTTCAATCTGTACTGCAAAAGAAAAAGGGTTTTAAACTTTATATATATTTAATGGCCGGGGAAGAGTCCAACTGCATTTTGCTCAAGGTAATAGTAAATTCAACCCAGGGTCAGTGTTCACACCGCTTATGCATGTGCATATACGTTTGTACGTCTATATACACAATCACGTTTCTCTCTGCAAAGGCCCTGAAACAGTCACACCTGACACACAGAGTTACACTTGGAACCCAGACTGTGGTGCCAAGCGTCTGCAACAGAAACAGTTCTTTGGAGGAATGGCTGCTGATTCAGGGCTGGCAAGGAAAGAAAGGCCGGGAAGGTCTTTCTGCGCCAGACAGTGAAGATGTCTGCAGAGAATCACAGGAGCACAGCAGCGCAAGACAGGAGACAGCCTGAAGGAGCTCCCCCAGACCAATATGGAACAATCTGAGCATCAAAACAATCGATGATGATAATGAATAAGAAGCTATTAGTCCGTAGCAATATACGTAAGTAGACAAATACACTAGGTACAAGGGAAAGCTGCACCTTACTGTCAGCTACAAACCCAGACATGCGGAAAGGACGACGGGCTAAGTAGCAAGATTCAAAGGATGATGACATTTGTGGTGAAAGGTAGATGAGGAACAAGCTATTCGTATGGTCTTAAAGTATTTTCTATACAGCATTCCTTAATTATGGGGGGCAAAATAGTAATTTACAGCGAAGAAACTCTCCTCAACTGGGTGACCTGAGCTAACCACCAATCCCTGGTCAGGCCAGCGGCATGAAGCTCCCAGGAACAGCACAGCAGCAGCCACCACAGAAAACACAAATCTCATCATTGAGAATCAATAGGGCAGCCTGAACTGAAGACGCTATATAAGGTACAAGCTACTGAGTTATAAGAGAACACAGTTCCTCTACACCCTACTCATGACAGTCCCAGAAAGGTGATGTTACATTAAAATTATCTCAAATTTGACTTCCCACTAGAGCCACTGGCAAGCTGTGTGTGTGTGTGTGTGTGCGCGCGTGCATGTGGGAATGCATGTGGGAATGTTCCTGCATGTCCATCCTTGGCCATGCATGTGGCTGTGGCCATGCAGGACCATGCAGCCCAGTTGGCCTGGCCAGATCAGATGGAGCACCTGCTGATCCACAGAACCAGGAGGATTACAAAGGTTGGCTGTTTTACGCCTTAAGTCTTAGGGTGGTTTGTCAGGCAGCAAAACCCTCATGGAGGCACTGCATCTTTGGGAGGACATGCAGATGGATTTCCAGTGGCACCTTGGTTCGCAAACTTAATTCTTTCCATGATTCAGGGTGCAGAGTTTGAATTTGAAATGTGGAAAGACTTAAGTTGGTGAACCAAGTTGTATCTCCAGGAACTGCTGTCTTCTTTGTTTTTTTTTTTTTTTTTTGCGGTACTGGGGATCGAACTCAGGACCCTGCGCTTGCTAGGCAGGCGCTTATTCCACTGAGCTATATCCCCAGCCCTGTCTTCTTTGTTATCTCTCTACTTAGTGAGTCTTTTGTGGGGTTGATTATCCTAGAGGTGATGCAAGGACCCAGAAGGAGAAGGCATGTAAACAGAACATCCAATGTGTAGCTAGGATCATAATCACCACGTGGTGGGACATGAGCCCTGGAAGACTTTCTTGACTGGTTGCTGGAAGGAGCTACATTCCATGTGCCCCCACTCCAGCACCTACCAACTGGGAGGCCATTGTGTTTTGACAGCTGTGTCATGGTTGTGTCACCAGCTCCCAGACAGTGCCTAGCACACAATATGCACCCACAAACTGTTGAACAAATAATGATGAGAGGCCTGGCTCCTCAGTCAGGGGCCCAGATGCCGGGTCCATTGTCTCAGGATCTCCAGTTGTAAGTAAAAGGTTTGGGCTAGCCGAGCATTGTGGCACACATCAGTAATCCCAGCCCTCTAAGAGGTGAGGAGGAAGGACTGCAAGTTTGAGCTTAGCCCAGGCAACTTAGTGAGACCTTGTCACAAAATAAAATAAAAAGGTCTGGGGATATTGCTCAGTGCAAGCCCTGGGTCCAATGCTTGCTAACACACACACACACACACACACACACACACACACACACACAGGTCGGGCTAGGTCTGTGGCAGTCATCCTGGTGCTCATCTGGTGAGTTTTAAAAGATTGCTGCTGTCTGCTAGTGTCATTTAACCGGGGTTACTGATTTAAGTGCTCTGAGGGGTGAGCTCTGGGCTTAGTATTATTTCAAAGCTCCCAGGAAATTCTATGCAACTAGGTTTGCGAAGTCCCGGCCTGGACGAGGCCTAAGATCCATCTCCGGCATTGTCAGTCTCATCGCAGCAGGGGTCACCATGAGGATTAAATATGGATTCGTACCCGGAGAGCCTGGTTAAAACCCCAGAGGATGCAACATACAAAGTCCACAGAGCTGACCACTTTGAGGTTTCTGTAATCCTCATCCAGATCCCATTACAGAAGCTTCTCAAAAGTACGATACAAAGGAAAGAGCAGGTCCTGGGTCAGGTGCCCTCCCTCTCCGCCCTGGGCCCAACCGTCAGAAGAGATAGTGTCCCAGACCCTCTGGGGTTCTGAGGCAGATGTCACCCCCTGCTCTGGGGCACAGGCATCAGAAATGATCTGTCCACAGAGAGAACAGGGAGCCAGGGCACCCAGACATTCTCACCTAAACCTGTGATGGCCGGAGAGGGATCATCATCCCACTCTACCAAGATGGGGCCGGACTTCAGAAGGGAAGGGACTTGTCAGGGCCACAGAGCTCATAATGATGGTTTTCTAAGTCCACTGCTGCCCACATTTGAAGGATGGGCTGGGAACATCTTCCTACGTGATGTGAAGAAGCAGTCATCTAAAGATGGGAGTAGAATACATTTATTCTCAAAGGGTGGAACTGCATTCCAAGAAGTGAAGAGGTGTTGGGAAGGGGCACACAGTAGCCTCTGGGGGCTCTGGGTGGGTGGCGCACCCTTCACAGCCAGACATACATCCCCACCTTGGCCACTCCTGGTTCACTCCGCACAGACCTTACTGTGCCATCTCTTTCCTGAGACACTTCAGCTCTTTCCTAAACTTCACAGGGCAATATCTAAAAGCCACAGCATGGCTCTGACAAGCAGAGCCCAACCTAGCTTCATACAGACATAGCCCACACTTACCCCCCTAGGACTGGCCTCTCACACCCTCTCCCCCCCTGCCGACCTGGTTCCCATTTCCTACTGGGTCACACATTCTGGGTGCCATAAGCCCCTTTCCCCACCACAGGGTCAACCTAGAGAGCCATTTGTAGCTGCTCATGGCTCCTGAAACCAGCGGAAAAGCTGTCCCTCTTGGACACCTCCCAACCTGCTGCTTACTGGTCTCCCTGGGCTGTGCTCAAACCATCTACTCAATGCTCTCATTACGAGGACTGCGAAGGAACCCATCCCCTGGCACTGCGGGAACTCTTGATGGCCAATGCTCAGAGAAAAGCCCCAAAGTCTTCAAAACAGAAGAACGCTCTGTTTTGTAAGGAGAATTATTCAGGAGTCCACGACAGAGGGGCGACCTAATGCCTCCTCCCCTCATTTGTGATTTCCTTACCCATTTATCTGTCCAAGGACTTTAGCAATGAAAGGGTAGACGTGAGTATTGTACAGATGAGGAAGGGGTTGCCTTGTTAGTCTTGTTATGAATTTTAGTTAAGATTTGAAAAAGACTGTAATGAATTGGAACACAGAAGATTCAAATGTGCCATTTTGGTACTGCAGCACCAAGACCTTCTACCGCTGACAACGGATCCTGTTCCCCGGGACCTGGGCTCCGCCCTGTTGTGCCCTGAGAGCTCCGAGGATGAAAGGTTCAGGGCTGAGGCTGGCGTCCTGGCCTGAAGCTGTGCCCTCGAGGGGCGGCCCCCAAGGGAGAAGCTGTCTGAGAGGATGACCCGAGACTTCTCCCCTCCTCAGACCCCAAGAGATTCCAAAGGCCAGTCATAGGTGGCCATGGTGGTGCACGCCTGTAATTCTAGCACTCTGAGAGGCTCAGCAGGAGGATCACAAGTTCACGGCCAGCCTGGGAAATTTAGCAAGACCTTTTTCAAGCTTGAAAGGGCAGAGATATAGCTCAGTGAGAAAACCCTGGGTTCAATCCCCAGAGCTGAAGAAAGAAAGAGAAAAAAAAAAAAAAAAAAAAAAGACCAGCCAGAGTGACAGACAGGCACACACCATGTCAGAGTGACCTGCTAGGGTGTGGCCTCAGTCCAAACCCAACTTACATTTCGTGGAGGACTGCACTGCTTGAGTACATTCAAACCAGGTCATTATTTACCAACAAAATTCAATCTGAGGAGGAAAAAGGGCATTTCTATGTCATGTATTTTCCCTTCTTCACGGGAGACTCAAACACGGACCCCAGTTCTAACCCCAGCCCCGGCACCCTATCCCCTTCACGGCTGGGCTGGAAGGACCTGGTCAAGCACAGACTCTGATGGTCCCCGTGGCATGGATGTGGAAGGATGAAGATCTGAGTATAAACACTTGTGGCTGGGATAGGGCCCGGGGCCTGGGTGCCACACCCACACGGAAGTGGAATTTCCCAGCACCGTTTCCACGGGAGAGGGCTCCTCGTGGAGGCACTACAAGGCACAGCCACCGTCCCCACGCTGCGCACCGGTGCTCAAGCTCTCTGGGTTGTGGTGACAGGGGTGAAAGATCAGCTTGAGGCAGAGCCGATGACTGAAGTGACATCCGCTTTGATGTGGAAATACCAAGGAGTGTACTGCCGCTTTCTATCTAGCTGCCGTGGTCTATGAAGTACAATGCCGTAAATCACCCTGGCTTCAGATTTAATATTAACCTTTAAAGGGCATGCCACAAAAGAAATGTATCCTCTAAATATTGGTTGTTAGTTCACTTTGTAGGTCTTTCAGGAAAAATAGGTGCGAGGCTGCCACCGTCTCTGACCGCACCTGTCACGTACATCTCCTGCCACCTGACAGTAATTCCAAGAGAACGCTGCACTTCTGCGAGCGAACAGCTCAGCCAGCCACTCCAGCCGAGGCCCAAGTGCAGCCGTGAGACTTAGTAACAGAACCTGCGAGTGCTACTCTGATTTCCAGAGCTCATGAACTTACAGAGGCGGTATGAGCTGAAATAATGGGCAGAGATGACAAAGAATTTTCATCCAAGGTTCTCTGAACCATCCAGTATAATAAGCACTTGTTCCTCTCTACAATGGGCATATAAAAGAGAGCTCTAAATAATAATTGCTGTAATTATCTTGAAAAATATGCAGAGATTAATGGTGATTATGAAAATCTGTACAATTGTTCTCTGAAATCATCACCGATCAAGTGGTATCTTGAAATGGCCACAGCCAGGGAACTTCTGACACTGAACTCCAGGTGGGTGCAGAAATGTGACACTTTGGCTTTCTCTGTAAAATATTACCCTGTGTTTATGAAGCCCCTGGTCTGTGTTTTAACTCTTCATACCAGTGCCCTGAAGAGGCTTCCAAGACGCCCTTAATGGGATGTGGGTGTCACTGTGGTTCAAAACCCCAAGTTCAACTTGTTATTTATTCAAATAATTAATTACTCTTGTATCCATCGAGCAGTTTGTCATGACACATTAATGACTTGATAGACTTCCATGAACTGGTGAACACAGAACAGCAGAGCGTTTTTATCGTCATTTAATTTTAAAACGATCCTGTGTGAAATTATCTCGTCGTGAGTGATGGGCGCATAAAGAACCGACTCAGCAAAGCCCCTTTTGGATCATTGCTTTATTAATGGTAACGTCAGGGAAATGAAAAATGCTAACATTGTCATATTCCGCTGCGGGGTGGAGATGGATGGCGGGGGAGTGGGTGTGGGCTCCATGCGTGCATTGCCGTGAGCAGAACCCCCCGCCTGGTGCCGCAGCCTGTGCCCGCCCACTCACCCACCCAGCCACCCATTCCACGGCCGAGCTCCCTTTGGGGGCTTATGGCTCCTGATGTCTGTTACTTTGTGTATGTGGTCTGTTCTTTTCTCTGAACTTGAAGTCTCCACTACTGATATAAAACACCCTCACGAAAACATTTCGCTTTATTGCTTTGAACATTAAATGTTATTAATCCAATAGAAAAACATTAATGATATCGCTGTCACCTTTAAATGTGAAATGATATTAGGAGCTAAAAAACACTGGGTTAGGAGAGATGTTCCCTTAGTCTCTTTCAGTCTTGCGATAACTGCCGGGTTGATGAGAATATTTCTACACGGCTCACAGCACAACATCTGCTTAAGAGAGACTTTCTGTTTGGCTCTCTTTTCCTTCTCAGAGAGTGAAAATTGTTTCTTGATTGTTTTAATTGTAAACTTGGGAATCTATGCAAACTACTCCCCAGACGTGTGATTCAAAGACAACAGAATTGGTGATCCCTGTGGAGCCGCCTGCATCAGCCTGTGGCATTGAGGGGCTGCTCTGATGGCCGCGCAGGTCCATGCAGGGACAGTGGTGAACAGAGGAGAGGCCGGCCCCATTCCAGGTCTCCCAGTGAAGCAGGCATGCACTTGGTTCCTTCACCAGCTTGCTGTTTATTTCCCCCGCCCCGCGATACCCAGGAGTTAAGTATCTTGCCTAAGAGCACACGGCTAGCAGAGCTCGAGCCTGTGCTGAACCCAGGGGCCTAATTCTCTCCTGCCACAGCAGAGTCCGACATTCTGCTCACGGAACTCCTTGGTACCAGGCCCCTCCCCTCCACCAAGCCCAGCACCATCTACCCCAGAATGTGCTGGTGTTAGCTGCCTGGCCACTCCTGGCTGCACATTCCCTACAGTGGAAGGGGATTCAGAACAAACAAGTCCAAGCAGAAACTCTTAGCGTGGGATTCGAACTGAAGCCAGCGGGGTGGAACCTGAGGATGCACAAGTCAAAGCCAGTGGGTGGGCCTGAGTTAGATGCTTACTTGGGTGGCTTGTCTTGGGATGTTGTCCTTTAGCTGATGGACAAAAGGCTGTGTGCAACAGCTCTCCCAGGGGTGT
Source organism: Dinomys branickii (assembly GCA_004027595.1). Taxonomy (NCBI): domain Eukaryota; kingdom Metazoa; phylum Chordata; class Mammalia; order Rodentia; family Dinomyidae; genus Dinomys; species Dinomys branickii. Next base: position 87,393 of record PVLD010006547.1, on the reverse strand, counting down.
CCGGCAAAGGGGCAGCAGGGCAACTTCATGCAGCGGGTGCTGGTCAGTGCCTTTCATTTCACTGGGAGGTCTGAGTGGAGCCACAGTGAGCAAAAGTAGCTGGGCAGAGTTCTGTCAGGTTTAGAGGTGCGGGGCGCACAGCAAATTCACTGGGGGACCCCTAGGGGGAACCCCCAGAGAGACAGGCAGGCATGCCCCGGAGCACCTGGGACTGAGTTATGTGAAACCACAGATGCCATGGGCTGTGGGAAAAGGGTTTCAAACAGAAGCCTCAGAATGCAAATCAAGGCACCTGCCCCAAGCCACAGGGGAAGCTGCTTCCCAACAAAGCAGCCTAGTCAGGAATCAGGCTGCTAAAAATAAGCAGGGACCCCAGGTGCCCTGTCGCTGGAGAGCAACCTCTTCCTTCAAGGTGGGCGAAGGAGGCTGGTTCTCAGAACGAGTCACCCTGTGGCAGAGGCGGCCTGTCTAGACAAGGGAGGCAGGTCAGGACAGGCAAGCTTGGCCTTTCTTAGTGCCTTAAAGACTGTATCTTCAGGTCTCTGAACCTTGGAGGCCTTGGCTTGGGGATGCCAGGCATCCCTGTACCCAGGAGCCAGCATGTGCCGGGGTGAGGATCGTCTGCCCACTGCAATTCAGTAAAGCTTTCTGCCCAAAGGAAGCTCTCTGTTACCTGCCAGACTGTGACGGGGGAAGGCGGTCCTACACCTGGTTACAGTTGACACTAGTGAAGATGTTTGCCTTCCCATAGGTCATGACTGTCTGAGCCAGACAGGATTTACCTGTTTTCTGGCTGCCAGAGGCTGGCCAGTGCTGGTCTCTACACAGCAGCAGAGCCTGAAAGACCAGGTTCTTGACAACACTAATGATTTAAGGCAAGATGTCAAGAGATACCAGAGCCTTCTACAGCCAGGTCCTTCTAGTCACTTACGTATCACTCATTCTGTAGCCAGCCCAGGCTTCTCTCAGGCCCATACCTTGTGCAGACTAAGCCTCTGGAACTCAGAGGAGGAAGGGACCCTGGAAGGGCCCTGGCCTGTGTCTACTTTGGAGGTGGGCTTTCTGAATTCTCAGGGTCTATGGCTCCTACTTTCAGTGGTAGGAAAAACAAAGATTAAAAAAAATGCAGTTGTTACAGTAGTGACTCTCTTTTCTAGACAGAAGGTGCCCCTCAGAAGCTGCAATTGAGTTCTTCATATTTTGAAGTTAAAGGAACAGGATTATTCTAACTTGTACTGGATTCTTGCATTTTCTCCTTAGATCTTTCTGGGCTTCTGTGAGTAATGATTTCTAGCCACTTGAAAATCTGCCCTGGACTTTTTAAAGGGACTTGTTGGTCAAAATGAAATGTAAAAGGACACATTTCCCTAGAACGTAACAACTTCACAGGGTAAACACCGGTGTTTTCCTACCACTGGGTCCCCCAACTTGCACAGCAACTGGGGGCAGGGCTGCAGGTATCTGGGGACACCAGGAAATGCCAGGCCCACTGGAACTGGGCTTGTGCTTAGAAACACTTTCCTAAAGTTCTCAGGGGAGAGAGAGAAGAGAGTGAATAGAAAAGCACGGCCCTCTCAGAGAAAGGAGGGCTGCAGGCGGCAAAGTGGCAGGCCAGTGTGGACCAAGGAGCTGGCCCTGGCTGGGGCAGAGGACCCATGGGGGTGCCCAGAGGTCTCCCAGCAACTCAGAAAGACGGGAAGTTTCTTAGACACACAGGAGGTGCTGTGGTGCTTCCTGACTCTCGGAGGGAGCTTCAGGCCAGTAAGTACTCGTTTATCCTGTCCTTGCAGCAGGCCGCATGCCACTGGTCCTACGCCAGTTTTGCCATGATGGCACCAGGCACAGAGAGGTTTACTGCTTTGCCTAGTGCCACCCTGTGGGCTAGTAACAGCACTGGGTGTTGAATACAGGTCTCCTGGCTGCTACATAATCATTTATTGGGTCAGTGGAAAAACCATGCCTGCGTAGACTTGGCAGGGACTCCAAAACCAAACATTAAGGCCGCCTCCCCGTGAGGGCAGGGCAGGGCCATCTTCCCCACCCTTGCCCTTGAGCCTTGGTGCCCACTAGCTTTCTGCGTGGTCTTTATTGTGGAAACTCCCCAGATGTCTTCTGGTAGACATCCTTTGAAGGCATAAGGCTTTTGCTTGCCTTATGGAGCGGTTTGTGGTGGAGGGAGAGGGGGCTTGGCTTACTGCTGTGGGCTCTCAGCTTGATTCCATCCAGGCTCTTGGACAAGCACCAAACTGTGATTTCATTTGTACCTATGGTTGTGAAAGCACAGTGTGGCTTTAAATATTCTGCCTGTAAAGTTCTGAATGGCCAGGCAATGGGCACCACTCCAAGCGCACACCTTTTCTCCCCTGGTAGAGTAAGGTGCTTCCATAGTTCTTCGTTAAGTCTCAGTCTCAACCTTACAAGGTATAATGAAAGGGAGGAGAGGCAGAGATGAGCGTCTCATACCCTGAAATGCTGCAGCATGAGATTATAACGTGTGGGGGGGTCCCATCCACCGGGGGAGGCCATGACCTGAGATCACTTGTTACTTTGCAAAGGTTCACTGGTATTCCATGCGGAGGCTGCGCCTGTGTAGGATGCTGGGCATCCCACTGAAGCATTCCCCCAGGGGATCCCCACTTTTTCTACAAAAAGCAGTAACTCTCTTGGAGAGTTTGTTTCTTTATTAAATAACATAAAACTGAGCCAAGCTAAGAGCTAGCTGCTAGTGCAGGTGACGGGCAGGGGGCCCTAGATAAAGGCAGGACTTAGCTGGGTGGGATGACAGACAGTTCTGGGGTGGCTGGAGAACTGGAGTGTGGACAGGGCTGCTCTGCGCTCCAGTCCATGCAGAATGGACCTGCCACTGCTGCCCACGCACTATGCAGAGAAAGGGGGAACTGCAAGCGTGGGGCACAGGGCTCTGTAGGGAAACTGCTGGGCCAGGGAGAGGGAGAGACCAGGGTGAGCAGCGAGGGGCTCGGTAAGCTCCTGGTACGAGACAGCAGGAGAGCTCAAGCAGAAAGCCCTGGGTGAGCACGTCCAAGAGGAAGGTGATTTCACAACTTTAAAGAATCTTCTTTTCCCTTTAGCTTTTTACACAAGAGGGGCACCATCGGCAGACTCTGCTGCTGGAGAACCAGGACGGGGACCGTGATGCTAAACCAGTGTTCAGAGCAGATGCGCTTGGCCTCTGCCTTAACAAACCAGCCGTGGAGGGAGAGGGAAAAGCTGCCAAATTCACGGGGGACAAAGGGCGAATGAGCCTCTCCTTCCCTCGTTCCACAGAGCTCCTCACAACCCAGCCTGGCTTACACCAGCACTTCAACCTTCCTGAGCAAGAAGCGCAAAGGTCAGAGCCCCAGCCAGGCATGCTGACAGCTTGTGTTAAAAAAAAATTAATTCTTTTTTATACAACAAAAAGCCACAGTTAAAATTATTAACCATGATGTAATGCAAAGAGGAATTTATTTTAGTGAAAATTTATTTAAATAACTTTAAAAATGTCATCAGTTTTTACTTCTTGAATCATTAGTTCTAAAAGTTCACCAGAATGTCTCATTTCTGTATGACTACATTTTGTGGGAGAAAGTATATATTAAAGAGATTTTTTTAAATTTGGAGATTTGGGAATATCTTGGGGGAAGTAACCTACAAAAAATATGTAGAGTCTCATTACTATTTTGGGATGCAATATTCGAGACGACCTATCAAACTTTACAGTCCTAGAATCATAGCAAAACTACACTGTGGAGCACCCGGGTCTCAAAAAGCTACTTCTACTTCAGTTGTTTAGTTGAGTCTTTGGCAACAGGTGGGTAAAGATATGCAGGAGTTGAAACAGCAAGGCTCACCTCCCCAGACACTGGGATCTTATCCTTTCTCCCTCTCCTTTTTTGGCTTTTTGAGATAATGTCTTGCTGTATACTTCAGGCTAGCCTTGGGCTTGTGGTGATCCTCCTGCCTCAGCCTCCTGAAGGCTGGGATCACAGGTATGTACCACCACGCTTGATTTACGTGGGAACTTTCTCTTGGCTGAGCCTTAGTGTCCTTTCCATTGCTCTTGGCAGAGCTGCTGTGAATGGTGTCCAGACAATTAAGTCGCTTTCCCACTGGTCTCTCGCTGAGCAAAAATCAGAACAGGGATGGATGTGGGAGGTGGGAGGCCAGAGTCACTGCTGCACGCTGCTAAGGAGCCGGCCTTAGAGCTGGTCCTGGGGCCCGGCCGGGGGACAGAGCAAATGCACGTGAGCTGCCAAGCTCCTGCTCTCACACATGTGTAAAGCCGTTGGAATTCCACTGGAAAACTTTATTTCCAAAATGACCTTTGAAGTTTGAAAAGAAAGGAAAAGGCCCTTTCTCGGTACCAAATGCTGGTTTTAACTGCTGCAGGGACCACGGGTGGTGGTAACGGCTGGCTGGCGCCCTGCTGCAGGGCGCGGATCTCTGCCCTGAGGGCTCCTCACACTTTCTCCGGTGCTGCTGTCTCTGCCCCTTCCTGCCTGGATCCCCCCCGCCCCCCGGGGACACCAGGCCTTCATTCTCTCTGCCTTGCTGTCCTCTGTGGGGCTTCAGAGCCCTTGCCTGGGCCTGGAAGCTCAGCTGCATGGTACTGGGGGGGGGGGGCGCGGAGAGAAGGGCGACATGGGTGTGTGGTGTGAGTGTGAGCACGTGCGTGTATGAGGAGGGGGCATGGGTGAGCAGAGGCCTCTTCCTCAAAGCAGTACAGGGCCCAGAGGACCAGTGCTCCAGACAGGAGGCCTGGGTCACTGAGATCCCCAACCTCAGGGTTGAAAGGAAAACTCCAACCTGACGACAAACAGGGTACCTGGCGACCGCCACCCCATCCCAGCCTTCTTACTCTTGCTGGGCCGGCTCACTCCCGCACCCCCTGGAGCTCCCTGCCTGCACGGGACCTTTCGTGGTCCCGCCCCACAGGTTCCCGTCTGTGGACAATGCGCTGTCATGGGAATGGATGGTCACATGGAAGTGACTCCTTCCCGAGGTTCTGTGTATGTGACAGTGCACAGAGATGGGCAAAAACAGATGCTCCTTAGAGCCCACTGAACCTGGCGTGGTAGCACACATGCCTGTCATCCCAGTGTTTGGGAGGCTGAGGTAGAAGCACTGTCAAGTTCAAGGCCAGCCTGGGCTACATAGTGAATTCAAGGCCAATGAGAACTACACAGTGAGACGCTACCTCAAAAAATCAAACCAAACCACAACAAAAACCCCACCGAATGGGAGAAACAGGGACTTTAGCGCCCTGGTGTACTTCATACCCATAAAACACTTCTACTGGTATCTTTTCACTGGTGCTTGCCACAGTCCTGGGAAGCTGGCACTTCCCCCCATTTTCCATTGACTGATCCGCATGGCATGTCTGGGGTGGCACTGGGGCTTGAGTCTAAACCTTTAAAAACTGAAACCCCACTGTCCTATGGCCACTACCCCCACCCAAGAAAGAACTACACTGCAATTTGCAGAGATGGCTGGAAAAGAAAGGTCCACGAAGTTGCTAAGCATTTCATCTTTTTTATCTTTCTGTCATCAGTTAGCAATTACCCTTGAATTTCTTTCTTCCCCCCTTCTGAAGATGTCCTGATTACTTCAGCCAAAACTCACCCAAACTCCCACATCTCACCCCACTCAGTCGTCCCACACATCAGTGAGATCAAAGGGCAAGGAACGAGCTCTGCTGACCTGGCTCCTTGCGCTGATTGAAACACTTTTCCCGACTGTTAACTGAGAACAGAGAGGCTGACACCTGCCTTCATCTTCCAGCACCAGGAAGGCCCAACAACTTGTGGCACGGGCTGCTGTTGCCCCAGATCCCCAATGGACCACACATCCCCTGCTCCACAGCCAACTCCGGGCTGGAGCCCTGGGCTGCCCGTGTCTGCCGCAGTGAGGGAAAGTGGCCCAGACTGAGCGCAGGATGCGACTGCTCTGCCTTTCATGTTCCAGAGTCAGGCAGGCAACCAGCACACAGCAGGCCTCTGGGTTTAATAAGTGACTGGCTGGCGCCCACACCTGGACACCAGGACCACGTCGTCCAGTTTTTTAATATGGAAACTCCCCAGGAGTCTGCATGGGTATGCACACCTGCACAAGATGAAGGCACTTGTAACACTTCTTTCTTCAGCTGCCAGAGCAAAAGGTGCATCTGCTGGTCATTGCCACCTCAGACCTCTGAACAGACTTTGACACACTGACCCCTGCCTCTGGCAGGCACTGGCTGTGGGAACAGCGCTCATCGCAGTGTAGACTCTGCACACAGCCAGTAGCAGAGGCCACCAAACAACGCACTGTGGCTCTCTTAAGTGCTATGTCGCAGGCATCCCAGGTGTCCTCCATCTGCTGCCACAGTGAAATTTACACAGGGGCTCAGCAAACAGCCCGGGATTAATGCTCATCTGCTCTGGGTCCCACCTGGCTTTCCAACGCATACCTGTGACCAGTGGCTCTGAGTTCTGAGCATCTTTGAAGCTAAAAGACAGATAAATCCCTTCCAGATGACACTGTCCTGAGCGCTCAGCTCTTGTACCCTCTCTCCCTGCCTCAGCCCTGTAGTGGGCCCCTTCCTTCAGCCTCTGCTTCTCTGCCCCAGGGACTGGAATGCCTCCTCCTGGTCGGGGTGAGTTGTGCCCTGGACTGTGCCCCTGGGGGCTGTGAGGTCCCCGCTTGTCTCTAGAGCCCTCGATGGCCACAGCTCCCTGCACCTTTCACTGGCTGCCTAGAGGTGCACTAGGGGACCAAGGCCTTTGGCGAGGTCTCCTTTCTGCTTCCCAGCCACTCCGCATGGCAGAGCATCCTGCATGGCCCAGTCGCCTGGAATGTGTTGCTGTTTAACGTCTACCAGGATTCTAACGAAGATTTTCCTGCCTCTGTTTTTGGTTTTAGTTCTGAGGAAGCTGAGGCTCAGATGATGAAGGGCGGGCTCCCAACCCTAAATCCCAGACTCTGTGAAAGGTAGCACCAGGTACCCAGCCTGCTAGGCCTCCTCCTCCTCAGACCTCATCCTCTGCGCCCTCCCAGAGAGGACAACAGGGCCCTGCCTCCATGCAGGGAAGGCCTAGCCTCCAGGCCTCTGCTGCGGGGCTGGGGGCACAGCTGGTGTGGCTCTAGGGGTGTCCCTGGGATCCTGCTCATTCTGCCTCCCAGATCCCCCAGCCCAGAGAAAGGGGCAGCTGCCCTCTGAGCCATTCTGACACACTGGACAGTGGAGGTTAAGGGCAGACATGGGTCCAGTGTGGAGAGCTTCATGCCGGGTGTCGGTTGCTATTAGAATTTTTCACTTTGAGAACACACACAAAAAGGTCCAATGCCAGTCCTGGCCCCTTTCCTCTTGTGCCAGAAAGCAGCTTCCTGTATGAAATCTTTACCAGGGGAGGGGAGGGGTGGTGCAGGCCAGGGAGGGAGGTGAACTGAGCCACCAGGCCACCGTAAGGTGACAAGCAAGCTGTAGGCTGACGCGCCTCGAGACATACTGGCGTTTACTTTGTCAGTGGGGCTCACCACCTGTGCCTCCCTGGAAGACACGCTGTCCAGGCTGTGCTGGGAGTGGGCAGGAGAGGCCACAGCACCCCTGACAGACCTGCAAGCCAGGCCGCCCCAGGGGCAGAAGTGAGATGCCCACCACCTCTGGGGACCAGTCCTCCTGGGGCCGCAGTGCTTGTCACCCCTTGCCCCTGCCCCAGCGCAGCCTGCTGGCTGGAGGGGAAACCGAAGGGAGATGGGACAGCAACATGAACTGGACTACAGAGCTCTCGCGGTCCGCTCTGACTCTGTACATCAGGAAACAGGTGCAAAAATTGAAAGGGCCAACCACATGCTTTAGAGAGCACATAGTCTCGGAACAGAAAGCAACTGCAAGTCAGGAGTGGAAGGGAAAAATCACAACAGGATTCTGCAAGAGACACCATGAGGCACGTGGGGTGGGGGCCGCCGTCTTGGTTCGCTGTGTGAGCTTGGGCAAGTCACTTGACCTCTCTGACTCTCAGCGCCTCATTTGTAAACTGGGGTAACAGTAGTAACACCACATGCTTCCCAGGGTAGTTTCATGGGTTAAATGAGTTCCTCAATGCAGGTGACTTAGTTCCATGAAGGCTATGATTCCTGAAACCAGACACAAGTCACTTGCTTTGCTGTAGTAGGGCTGGTCAATAAAGGACAGAAGCCCGCCTCTCGGCAGGCAATGACACGCAATCACCCCACCATGAGCACAGCTGTCCTGGGGACTTGCTGGGCCGACGCCAGCCCTGTCCACATTCAGAAATACTCAGGTTTCTGGGTGGGAAGGCAGGAAATGGCTACATTTGCCCCAGTCACAGGCTGTGCTTGCTTTAACAATGAAGAATGACTCTGCCTTCTGGGAGGAGCCACTGCAAGGAGGCATTGGGGGCATCGGTACTCACATCTGAAACCACACTAAGGGCGGGAACCAGGACAGCACAGCCTGTGTGTCCGCCGGACAGGCTGGGAGGGAAGGGGCCATGATGTCTGCGGCCGTTCCCGTCTGCCAGCCTAGCACCGGGGAGGGCTGCGAGCCATCTTGGCAAACCGCATGGCACACCTGAGTCCCATGGCTTGTGTTCGGTGGCAGGTGACCTAGACTCTGATGCCCTCTGAGTGTCCTGCCGGGCGCTGTCGTGTCAGTGACCATCTCTGGCTGCTGGCAGGGCACAAAGCTCTTCCCATCGCTGAAAGAGGACCCCATACCCTACTGCGTCCTCACAGGCCCTGGAGACACGTGCAGAGGTCGTGCTGTGACAGGAGCCAAGGTTCCTGAGACTGCGGCTCAGAAGGCCACCTGTCGCCATGGCCCTAGCTCTTTCTCAGACACCATGGTGTTTGTGCCCATGTCCCTGCAGTGTCACCAGGGAACGCAGGGAGGTTTTACATGAGCACTTCCAGTGAACAAAGTCCTGGGGCGAGTGGTAGTTGGGGAATAGCAGCTGGTGTTTTGTGAGATGCTCTGGGAACGGGGCAGCCCAGTAGCCACAGTGGTCCCCTCAGCAACCAAGTGGCTCCTGGCTGGGGAGCACAGGGCTGAGGGAAGAGCAGTGCTGCTCGCAGCTAGGTCCTCTGTCTGCAAATGGTCCTGAGAGCCAGACTGGTCCAAGAGCCTCACAGAACTTAAGGCACAAATCAGAATGGAGCGAGGGGCCATTCTACTCAGTGCAGAGTGAAAAACTCAAGGGACCATTTACAGTAGTGAATAACACTGCCCCCCAAACTAATGAAGTCAATGCTTACAGTAGTCTGGAGATGAAACCTGCACAATAACCCGAGCACTCTTTGGTCAAGTAGGGTGTATGCACATGTGTCCATATGGGTATCATCTACCCACTGCCCTATCCCACCAACAAAAGGTAAGATGCCTATGTACCAGACACTGTGGCTATGAAAAGACAATATATTTCGAAGGTATTTTTACTTATTAAAATTGATCATGCTGGGCATGGTGGTGCATGCCTGTAATCCCAGCACTTGGGAGGCTGAGGCAGGAGGATCACTGCAAGTTCAAGACCAACCTGAGCTACAAAGTGAGCTCGAGGCCAACCTGAACTGCACAGGGAGACCCTGTCTCAAAAAGACCTAAATAAATAAGTAAAATTGATCATATATTAGGTCACAAAGATAATAAAATTGAAAAGATAAAAAATGTACTGACTACTATGCAACAAATTAGAAACATGACAAGATTAGACAAAAATCTTGATCACTCATTAAAAGTTATTGACACTTGAGTCAAAGAGGCCACCAAAACTAAGTTTATAAAGCAGACACCATATAAAGCAAAGGTATATAATGCCACACAAGCAATACCTAAGAACATTTAGGTAGTCCCCATGTAATCAAAAATCCAGGTATAAACTGGCATGGCAGCATATAGCATAATCCCAGTTCAGTAAGATGCAGAGGCAGGAGCCTGGACAAATTCATGAGACTCTGTCTCCATAAAAAAAAAAGAAAGCAGAAAAGAAAATTCAGGTCTAACTTCTAACTACATAGAAAAGCCATAGGGGGCTGCTAAAGTATTACAGTAATACAGTATGTGCTATAGTTAATTTTATACGGCTGTGATTTAATGCTGAATCTTTATTTATATTTCTCTTGGCTAAAGATGGTACCATGTGCCCTCTGTAAGTTTCTATGTGTCTATGTTTTTAAAAAAAATGTGTAATTTTAATAATAGAATTGGATATATTTTATGGCAGTAAATAGACTGTTACCAGGGCTGGAGATATAGCTCAGTTGAATAAGCGCTTGCCTGGCAAGTGCAAGGTACTGAGTTCGATCCCCGGTACCACAAAAAAAAAATAAAAACAAAAAAATAAAAAAAAATAAATAGACTGTTACCTATATGTATTTTAGGCATTCAAGATATACCCTTAAATTTTTTTTTCCCCATAGTTCAAGAGTTCAAATGCTCAAAACTCTCACCCCCCCCACAACCCCACATATAAGGAGAATGGTACAGTTTTAACTGGTGTTGCTCAAGGGTCCCTGTACGTTGCTTTCAGAAATGAAGACAATGTAAATACCCAGCCACAGAGCACAGGGGAGGTGAAGTACACTGCATACAGATGAAGGAGGAACGTGAGACCACTAATAGTACCTGAAGCAGACTGACCCAATGACAAGGAACGAGGCACATGACCCAATTTCAAAACAGAAGCCAGCAACACATGCAGCAACATGGGAGAGCCCCTAGCATCTACTGTATGATTCCACTTCCGTGACATAAAACAGGTAAATGACTGCCAGGGACCAGTCACGCGGGGAGAAAGGACGGGAAGAGGGTGCTGTGAACTTTTAGGGGTGATGGAAATACGCTGTGTCTTGCTTCTGGAGGCGGCAGTCATGAGTTTGATATCTGTCAAAACTCACTGAATTGTCCTCATGAAAAGGGTGAGTTTTAAATTGTTTGTAGATTATACCTCAATAAAAAGGAACTTTAAAACAATCTAGGATGGACAGTTAGATAGAAACGTACTTTTGTATGTATACAGTATAGAGAAAAATGTCAAGAAAGATACACTATAAAATATTTGTTTCTCTGGTTAGTGGGATTATGAGTAATATTTATTTTCTTCCCTTTACTTTTATGCATTTTCCAACTTCTCAACACTGAGCATGTTACTTTCATAATTCAGAAAAGAAAATGTGTCTGGTTTTAATTTAACAACAACAACAAAAGGAAAATCTCTCAATGAACTGTTCTGTCCAGCAACAGACTTTTTATTAGGTTCTTACAGGAAATGACAGGCAGCTCACGCTCAGCCGGCACCTCAGTCCCACCATCCCTGCAGCAGAACTCGCCAGGGACCTCTGTCCAGCCCGTGAGGTGCCTGGCTCTCACAGGGCTCTGAGGGAGGACGGCAGGGCAGAGCGACACAAGGGCCATCTGATCCAATAGTGTAATGTGCAACTCAGAAAAGGGAATACCGAAGAAAGGAAGTCACCTTCGCAAGTTTGGCAAGTCAAAATGCACCAAAACTTCTGAAGGCCTCAAATTTGGTCAAAATGGGCCTTTAGCCCTAGAGTGGTGCTATTTCCACAGCTCTGGGACACCTGCCAAAGTTCCTGGTCTCTGCCTACCTACCCCCGGAGAACCAAGCTCCTGTTGAGTTGAAGGTTAAAGCTGACACAAGGAAAAGCTACTGATGCTATTGGCTAATGTTTCCCAGACTCTTAGAAGCCGTCTCATGTCGCTATTACTGTCTTTATGGTTTTCTTTCCATCTGACACTTTTCAAAACTCAAAATACCCACCTCCAGTGGGTTTGCCATTCCTCAAGTGTATACTCACACTTCCCTGTACGAGTATGAGCATCCCCACCCACTACCACAGCAACGGAAAGGCCTCCGGGGGAAGGGGGCGGGCTTCTGCCTCGATGGTGCTGGCGGGGTGGTATGCCTTGCCACATGTGGCTAGAAGCTTTAAGAGCCAGTGGATGTCTTCCCCAGGTCTCTCGCTTTCCCTCCACTGTAAGAACTGCAAGATAGTTAGCAGCTTCTGGCTCCTAGGATGAGGACACATAGAGCAGGGTCCTAGCCACTCAGCTACCAATTTGTAACTTGAGTGACATACAGAATGGTGTACTGTAAGCCACTGCGATCTGGAGGACTGTTTGTTACTGTAGTAGAGCCCAGAAAAGAGTGATACATTTAAGTTTATCTTATTCTGAACAATGATAGCTATTGTATGCTATTATGGGTGAAATAAAATAATAAAAGTTTATCTGTGTCCACTCTAAAATCACTTCCATCCAGGACAGCACACCTTCAGGAAACGCTGCTACTTCCCCAGGGAGAAGGGGACGGAGACAAAGAACAAGCTCTGAAGGGAGGAACTTCTGGGGCTACTGGGATGAAATTCTGCAAGGTCGGCATCTCTCCCAGGACCCAAGAGCTGCACTGCCACTTGCATGTTTGGCTGTGTTCTTGCACTGTGACTGTTTTAAAAGACATAACTATAAGACAGATCCCAAATTCAGAATTGTTAATATGTGTAGGGAAAGTACATCTAGGAATGAAGAGCTATTGAGAACCACATAAATATCAAAGTGAAGAAACTATTTCCTTAAGCACTTGGCTTCATTATCAAATCCTTCGGCTATTAACTCTTCTTAAAGCAAAATCCATCTGACCACCTATATACAAAGGTTCTTTGCCAACTCCATCACTAATTTAGGTGTCTGGCATAATAGGTATCTTGCAGCTATCTAAAACTTTCAGTCAGCCACATCATAGTCTAATAACTAATGGTCCACTTGTTTGGGGCAGGTAAATTACATTTGCATATGCAAATTATGTCTAAATATTCTGTACTATTAATGTTATCACTAATTATATAATAATAGTTACCAATTTCCACATGGATCAAACTTACAGTTTTGTAGCTATTAGGGAAATTGTGCTTTGTAATTAAGATAATCCTCATTTCCAGAGGCTAATTAACTATACAATAATTAGTCTCCTTCGGTAACATAAATTAAGGATTTTCATCTTTATTGATAAAGGAGTTGCTTCTTATCAGTTAAGGAGCAGTAGCCCCAGAAATCTTGTTGAGAAATACTTTCCCCCCCGCCCTCTAAAGGTGAAAAGGTAAATCCATTTTTATCAGTCTCATTTGCGAATGCAAATTAGGTCTGATTAATCAAGTCAAAGATAAATGTGCTAGTCTTCTTTCGGGCCGGAATGTACAGCTAACTGAGCTCACTGCTTTCTCCTTATCCACACACAGACAAACCGAAGTCCTCCTAATGGGAGTGATTCTTCTGTGGTCACAGGAAAGCGCTGAGGTCCACTGGTCTCTGCTATGCTAGCTGTTGTTTCTCCTTCAGGTATCGGGAGGGACTGTTAAAGAGATGTGTCTTAATGTTCGGGCCACAACTGGGACAAGAGGGGAGAGATTTTTGTGAGTAAATACAGAGAGAAAGGGAAAGCCACACTTGCTTGGATTATTAAGTTTTCTGTGCTCCAAACAGAATACAAACTGGCACCTCCCATCGTGACTAATGAGGGCTGCCTCGGCGAGAACAGAAGGGCTGACAGCCAGTGAGGCCTAGTTGGCAGGCCCCAGCCCAGGCCTTGCCGCATTCATCATCTGCTAAACCAATCCACCAATTCCGCACCACCATTTGTCATTAATTATGCTAATCAGCACGCCATTACTCTCTGATGACACTGTAGCTGTTATTAGCTAGTTATGGCTTTTCAAAAGCACAACGTATTGTGCATGCACGAGCTGTGTGCGCATCAGCCCACAGGGAAGAAATGTCCAATTATGAAAAGAAGAAATTTGCTATTATCTTTTTATAACAAACCAATTTAGTAATTAGAAAAGTCTCTGAACTCATAGGTTCCCCCTTCCTTAAAATAACTGAAACAAAAAAATATGTCTTTTAATATTTCTCTGAAGGAAAGGGAAATACCAAGCCTGAGACTTTTTGCTACACATTTGAAGTGGGGCCTGGGAACCAAAGTGCACATGCACGTGGACACAGAGATTCCTGTCAGGCTTTTTTCGTATATGATTCTGAATTAGCAGGACCACTTTTTTAGGTGCATCTCAGCCACGCCGAATGCCTGAGCAATGAAAGCACATGCATGTGACCTTTTACAGTGTGCTCACAGCGGGGCAAAGCTGTTCACATATGGATGCCAGGCTGAGTACTCCTTACGTGGCAGATGCTTCCTGGAAGGGCACAGGAGCAGCCTGCTCAAACTGTGGTGTGCCCCAGTGCCATAGCCGGGAGTGTCAGTGTCTCTCAAGTGACCTTGGAGACATGAGGTCCGGCCAAGTTCGCACGAGTCCTTGCACAGCTTGGGGGAGGGAAGAGACACTCCCCATGCCGGGGAGACAACGGAATCCGCTGGGGTCAGCACCCAAGTCAGGTCGAGAGAGGCTGCTTTGCAAAACTCCAGGCTTCACACAGGGGCCAGAGTTGACACTGGGGCATCAGCAGGATTAACCAGGCACTTATCCAAACCAGACACTGATTCTGAGTTGTTGTGTTGGGGCTGGAAGTCTTTACCACTATTTTGAGAAGCTTCATCTGGATTAAGAGCTCATTAATATCATCAGAGTAAATGGGCCTATTAAAACATCTTTAAGCAATATCTGAACATAAATCTCCCTAAACTATATTTAATGACTGTACTTAAGATACATTATATGCAAGTCTTAATGAGACATTAGATAGCATTTGAAGATTAAAATTAGAGAATCCATATAAAGTCTGTCCACTTAATGTAGCCTTAAGCTATCCTGATGAAAGCATTACTACCAAATTATTACTGCATTAGAACAAATATTTTTAATCATGTCTGATTTATGCATTCTCTTTTTCATATAATTTTTATTTTTACAAAAATGTATTTCAAATTTATGACAGAATGTATGTGAAAGATTTTGAGTTTTTTTGCAAGGGCTCTGAAGAAGGTAGAAACAGAATTCCTTGGCACTGCCTGGTCAGAGTGCCCTGGGCCCTGAACCACATTTCTTACATGTGGTTTAATTAGTCATTCCAGTACTATGCATAGCCAAGTACATTTCACCTTACTATCAAACCTCCTACAAGATCTTATCAGACAGAAAGTAGAATTTAACCAAAAATGTTCTGAAGTCAGAATACAGCACAACAGACAGGGTATAATGCGTCCAGTGTGGACAGTGTTAGTATCTGGGCACCTGACGCATTCCCAGAGCATGACACCCACCCTGTCCCCAGACAGACACTTCGAGCTTTGAGGTCTGAGACTTTCTGTTTGTCTTTTGTTTCCCACAGCCTGCCTCGGAGGCATCAGAGAAGTCCTGTTTCCACGCCAGGGCCCCCTGTGTGAAGAGCAGTAAGTGTTGCTGGTGGAAGGATATTAAAAAAAAAAAAAGTTTGATTCCCCTGGGGCCAGGGGATTTGGACTCCCTAAACAGATCCAAAGCCTCCTCAAGTCTGTTCAAACAAGGCAGCATTCTCCAAGCCCATAGAACTGCTGGGGCGCAGGATGGGAGCGCCTGGGAGCGGGGAGCTGGGTGCTGTGGAGAGGTATGTGCAAGTCTGCATGTGGGGCCCTGCTCTCCATGAAACAGGAACTCCTCACGTAAGCTGCGCCTGACAGAACTCTGATGAGACTTCAGGCAATGGTGTTCCTTTGAAAACAAGTCAAACTTCAGACTATCTGTATAGCAGTATTTTCCTATATATTTATCTACTATATTTTTAAAAACACACTTAAATGAGATTTTGGTTTTGTTTGATTTGCAGTGTTAGGGATAGAATCCAGGGCGTTGTACATGCTAGGCAAGCATGCTCAATACCCAGCCCTAATGAAAAGAGAGTTTTGATGCAAGAGAAAACTCTGCCCACACCCACCACTGCTGCCTTTGCAAGGACAGAGTCCCACATCCATGGCTGCACCAAGACCTGCCCTCAGGTCTGCTCCCAGTGAGTCTGTGGAGCTGGTTGAACAGGACAGGAGGGCGCTCTTCGAGGCTGGCCTGGGACCAGCCTGTGTGAACGTCTCTGGGGAGTATGCACAACCTGGACTTGGCCCGACACCAGCACAGGTGCCTGGCAACAAATCAGTACTTGGAAAATGTTAGAGGCAAATTATCGTTGAAGGTTTTCAGACCCCCCCATACTTTATACCAAAGTGTAACTGCCTTTTATACATGCTATTCAATTATGAAAGGCTTCTGGGATTATGCAAATCAAGAGCAGTTGATCCGTGACACCTCTCTTAATAGAGTAAGATTATCTAGTTTTTTCCTTCCTTCAAAGAAGAAAGTAACACAATTTAAACACATTGGTCATTCAAAGAAGGCTCCTCCCTCAGCATGTAAAATGGGGCTCCAACAAGCCTATTTCCATTTGCTCTTTCCAGATATTCTCTTCCCAAAAGGAACTACTTCATAGTACAATTTTGCGTTTTTAACTGTACGAATTAGGTATTCTTCATAAATAACAGCTATGTTCTATACACAGGAGCTCCTTTTTACTAGGGACACTGTAATGAACAATGAGCAATGTGTTCTATTATTCTTTGTCAAATCACAAAATGCTACATTAGAATAACTGTGCTGGTCAATGTAATATAGTAGATTAAATTCAACTTCTGTGGAAAAACCACTGTAAAACAGCATGATAAGAAGGCTATAAAAAATTTAATTTTACTCCAAACTCCATCACAAAAAAAATGGTGTGAAAAGTAATTTTGCATAATCAGTACACGCCATCTGGAACAATTAACCGATTTCTATAGAACTATGAGGATCAGTCATATCTGCTTATTAAAGATCAGAAATTATACAAGTAATAAATCCTTGAAAAAACTGAGCGTACTCCCGCCTGTCAACGCTATTTTAACTTCAAATACTGAAGAATGCCTGATAAGGCTGAAAAGAAGAGATTAATATATGCAAATTACATCCAGCATTTAAAATCCCCACAACTGTCTCCGGTTTTCTGTCCCTTATTGCTGCCTTTATGTTTTATTCATACACCAACTCACCTGTCACTTCATAAGCTATAATATTATGGGGGTATTATTAAACAGCATAAAGCCGTGCTTTAATTGGAAAGCTTCATTGCATTTTCCAATTATTTGGAGTAAATTAAAAGCAGATGCACATAGTTTAATAAGGAGTCTAATATCAGTTCCGGGAAATCAAAATTCATTGTCATTACTATGCCGTGATAGTTTTGCAAACTGTACTCAATTTTAGAGGTTTTCAAAAGAAAATCTGTCTATGCAATCTGTTAATTGTCATTCGGTTAATAACTGTTTAAATATCCAAACTACACAGCAGCTTCCTATTAAAAAAAATTAAACTATAGGGTTCGTGCAAGCAAACAAATACAGCGTGCCGCTCCTGGGCTACTCTGGACTTTCAGACTCCCGGTTCACCTAAAAACAATGGGAGGCTGCGGCAGCTTTACCCTGGAGCCTGAGGACAAAGAACAGCGAGTGTGCACCTCCTCAAGCACCAAGGTTACAGTACTCAAAGACAGCTCTCGGTGGGAAAGGAAAGGGCAGAAGCCATGTTATAAATCGTGCTTTCCGAGGTCTGCACTGCTCAGCAAAAAATTAGCCGCCAAAGTTTTAATTGGTCCATCCAAAATAAATCCTTTTAATGAGTGAATTAACTGATTCAGGCCACAAACATGGAAAAATCAAAAACAGCAACTGTCGTGAGCAATTTGTTTGTAAAAAATTGACCCCTGGAGGGCCACTCCTGCCATAGCTCACAACCCCTGAATAGAGGTGCCTTAAGCTCTGCAGCCACCGGCCACCTTGCCTACAAGTCAAGCGGACCCAGCTGCCACACAAAGGGCTGTATCCTAAGCCATTATGGATTTCAAGGACAGAACCTTAAAGGTTACTCTTGGTAAGGAGTCTTGCTGCAGATGTAGTTATCACGCAGCTCTGCAGCTACAAGTTGCATACACACAAATACATGGAGCAGAAAGCATTTACAAATGGGAAGTCATAGGTGTGCTCCAAGCGGTACATGTAACCTTTTCATTTTTATACTAAGTGACAGACTTTTTCAAATCCTAGGTGTGTAAATTATAATAGGACAAGCAGTAATTGACTTTTAAACTCCACCCATTGCAAGGGCTACAATTAATCTGTTTTTAGCATAAGAACTGCTGTGCCGCAAAGTTCAAAAGGTATATAGGCTTTTTCCCTCAAGCCAATTAAAACCTGAGTCTTGGGAAAAGGTAACCGTGCAGAATTTACTCTGCAGCTGGTGTTTCCAAGGGTGGAGTGGCCAACATCCTGGTCATGAAACGGTGAGCCCTTCCAGGCCAGAAAGGGCACTGAACACCAGACTGGACAGCCTTCTACAAAGCCACCAGGATCTATGCTCAAAGATGAAGATAAAAGCAATTCTTGTGCAGTGATCCAAAAAATAGCATCTCTTTTTACCCCCAAAATTACCTGTTTTAATAAAGTAGACACACTGTGCCAACTGAACCATTTAATTATCTGCAAAAATGATGAATCAAAACAATAGTTTGCAAAAATAAATGACTAACCTCTGATTAAAATGTCTGTCCTCATTAAATCCAAATAAAAGGTACAATATCTTTTTTAAAAAAACACAGCCTGAAGAAATGAGCAATCCCTCAGCAGCGACAACCTTACATTTTATAGTGTCACTGACCTCCCATAAGGTGGGACAGCTAAGAAAGTTGTTTAATCTGCTCTCTCAAACCCTGAGAGAAGCTGTGTGGAAGGACGTCTGCCCCAAGCGCACGGTGTGCTCTTGTGGTCTCAGCCCAGGGCTGCCACCCATCAGACAGTGGCAGCTCAGGCCAGGGCCTCTGCTGTGCCATGCTTGGCGTGCGATTCCGGGCCAAGGGAAGAGGACTCCTACTATGACTGTTGTTATTTTGCTAAAAGGTCTAGGGAGGGGAGTGGGTGAGAAGGAAGGGTCCATAAACCTAAGAGAACATGACAAAGCGCAAAGGAGAGAGAAGGAAAACCATTTGGAGGGCGGAGCAAAGACGTGATTGTTTCTCACATCAGAGATGATCTGAGAAAAAGGGGAAGGGGAAATCAAGGCTGATTTAAATCTTGAGAAATTCTCTTTTAAAGCGTTTTACCAGGTAGCAAACTAACATCTCCAGCAATTAACGATTTCTGATCAGGAGAGAGGGTTTGCCTTACATTGCTCCAGGCTGTACCAGGTCTCTCCAGGTGTTCCCTGTTGCAGCTGCTGAGAAGAGGGGCTGCCCACCTCTACACACAAGCAGGGGTCACAGTGCAGGTAGGGAGGCCAGCGCCTCCTGCAGGTACCAGAAGCCCAGTGCTGGGATGACAGTATTTATAACAGCTATAGTGGCTACTGTTTCTGAAGCACTAAGTTGGCACTAGGTACTTCATGTACATCACATCTAATCTCAAAAGTCAGGAGGAAGAAATGGCATTTTCTCAAAAGAGAAAATAGACTGAATGTTATATAAACTGTCTGAAGTCATACAGCTGGATACAAAAGGGCAGACTGGTTCCAAGACCAGTTCCTCTCCAGAATCAGCTGAACCGTAAATATTGAAAGTTTCCTGCATGCCAAGCCCTGACTTGGGCATTGGACACACATCCCAGAAAGAACTGGAACTCTGGCCGAGAAGCCAAGCATTGAACAAGATGTTATAACACTAGAAAAGGTCTCCTTCCTTAGAACTGGGAGCCCAAAATTTTGTAAGAAGCATACATGGCCAAGAGGCTTCCTGGCCAAAGGAGCTGCCCATCTTGGGCCCACAGAAGGCACAGAAACTTTTGGCAGAATAAGTGTGCACGAGTGTTGTGTAATTCATGCACCAAAGGACCTTGGGACAGGAGTGAAATGGGCATTTTGCTGGTGCAGGGCATATTTCAGGTAAACACACAAGGCAAGGGGACATAAAGACCGGTGTGCTTATTGCCTCTGGGTGGCAAGCGATTAAGGACTCTTAAGTGTGTCACCAGAAGCAATGCTTAGGGCCAATGAGGCAAGCTTTACTCTCTCACTCAAAATAATGGATGCTGCCTTGCCAGTGGATCGTGAGATCGTTCATGCTATAAAACAAGTCAGGCGCGAGCGGCCGCTCTCTAACAAAGGATCTCACCTTGGATGGCGGTTCTGCATCATTCATTGTCTTAGAGACAATTGTAAGACAAATCTGAGGAGTGAGGAGCCTCCTTCTCTGAGTACGTGATAAATTCCATCTGACTTCCAGGCTGGAGAACTGAAGCGTGTGTGTTTTTAGCATAAACGGGTTTAGGATCATCACTGACCATTAATAAAAAAAGAGAAAAGCTCTCATAGTCGGGACCCAAACACCAAATGAATGACAGGGACGGGCTCAGGTATTCTGTCCACATGAGAAAGGTGGCTTCACTGTTCTAAGCGTATTAGAATCTCCTTTGTCCTCCTGTCAGCAATTAAGCGCTTTTGTTCTGACACAGCTGGGAGTGTGCGACAGCCAGCTAACTTTTGATCTCATCACTAAAGCTCCCACAGCTAGCCCCAAGTTCTGCCAGCGCCCACGTCTTCACCTACTGGTAGAAAGCCACTGAGAGTTTACACACGCTGACCCGGAATCAGACCCCTGCGGCTACTGCTGAAATTCAGCCAGCCACCCAGCAGCTGGAGAACTTGGGGACTTAGGAGTAGGCTGGAGGGGGCGAACGGTTGGGGTTAAGAGGCAGCAGGTCACAGGAATGGGGCCTTTCTGAAGAGCTGGTGGGGCACACTCAGTTCTGGGATGGCCCAGGTCCTTGGGCTTGGTTTCAACTGATCTAGAAAATGAAGTTTCAAAGCAGGAAAAGTTTAGGGTAGTACTAGGTGACGGTCAGTTTGAACAGAACACTTGTGCATGGGCTGGGAGGTGACACTGAGAGTTTGGTCCCAGTCGGTAAAAGGTTAGGCTTGGGCCACCCACCATCTTTTCTTTTTTTCACTGACCATCATTACAGGGCTCAGACAAGGCCAAGGTGACATGTGATGCTCAGAGATCCCCCAGACAGAGGTCTACCATGGCAGGGCCAGTCTAGTCCACCAACTGATAGGGCTCTCTATGGCCCCCGTTCTACCCTTTCTCCTGGTCAGGAAGAATCTGAAAAGGCACTGGGAGGGTGGGCCGTGGAACAGTCGTAGTTATACACCCATAGTACTTTCTCTGTCCTGCACCCAGCTCTAACCCTTAGCATAAATCACTTTCACCCCCACTTTGCAGACAAGAACAACAGTGTTCCTTGGCCCAGGTCATGTTAAATAAGGAATCCTGTGCTTTCCACTGATTTCTCTGCCTGGCCAGAGCTGACAGGATCCACACCCACCATTCACGATGCCCTTGGGACTTGGGCACGGCCATCGGCTGAGTGGAACGATGCCTCACTCCAAGGAGGTCCCAGACACAATGGCCCAGGGGTCATCTGCGAGGTTAAACAGTGCTGATACCCACGAGGGCAGGCTAGCCCTTGCACGCTTTGTTCCAGGTGTGTGTTACCGCTTCAACATTCAATCTGACAAGGGGAGGGAAGCGTCCCTGTGCCTCCTGCACTGAGAAAGCCCCTCAGCTCAGGGTCTGGAGTCAGAGACCCGGGCTTGAATCTCAGTCCCATGGTGTAACTAAGTCACCATCTCTCTTGTGAAGGATGTACTGGAATTAAGTGGTAAAATGCAAAGAGGTGTGCACTGGAGTCTTGTATGTGGCAAATACTGGAGGAAAGTTGGGTACTATAAAATAAATTAATTCAATTAGTTTAATCCATTTTAATAAAGCAAAAATAACTTCAGCTCACTAAATGTGCTTAAATGAAAGAAGTTGCCTTAGTTATATCATCCCCCTCCCTCAGCTGATAGTTTATTACTGTGGGGGAGATAGAGACAGGGACAGAAAAGGGTAACTGATACAAGCTACCCCGTACACCCCCAACTGCTTCCTCCCCGCCACAGCCAGCCCCGAGGAGGTGCTGAGGGCGGGTAAGAGCTGGGGTCAAGGCGCTCTTTGGTCTCCAGCCGTTCTCTGCCAGGTCTGTAGTCCCACCCCCCAGCAGGAAGGAAACGCTGAGAGGTGAAGGAGGCATACTTCTGCTGAAGAACTAGACAAAAAAAGATAAATGCCTAGGCAGAAAGACGTCAAAGGGCTGGGGTTTCTCTAACTGCTCATGGGTTCAGGAACCTTACAGTCAAAATAAGGTTAAGACCCAAGGTCTGTGAAGTCCAGGGATGGTAGCTGCCGTCTTTGTAGGCCACGAGGGGCTACTGCAAGCTGTGAAACGCACCTGGCTCCTTCCCACAAACCTGCGGCCCTGGAGGTGAGTGCTACCGTGTCCCCTTAGATACCTGGCAATCCTGCACGTGGATGGCTCTGATCACCATTAGCTGAATACTGCTGTGTTGAAATGATGGGTGGGACTGCAGTTGCTGGTGCTAAGAGATGTGGGTGTTTAGATCAACATAGGCGGAGTGCTGTGCCTGACATTACTCGGCTTCTCAGTGGAGAACCAGGGCCTGACCCCAGCTAGCCCCATGCCAGGGCCCCTCTGCCACCTCACCCCTCAATTTAAGAGGGGATGTAGCCTATTAAGCCGATGCTGCCTATACTCTGTCATCCTTAAAATCCACAGAACGAACATACAGTGGGAGGGTAGCCACCTCTTTAAGAGTACTGAGGTATCTGTCACCTAATAATATTTTTATTTTTCATGATGATGAAACTGGAAAAAGTCTTTGCTTTCCCTTCCACGGAGTGCAGGGAGAGCGGGAACAAACGCCTGCAGCAGAATTGGCCTTAGGCGCTCTTCCTCCAAAACACCAAAGGAGAGTTGGAGGATTTTATAGAAGCCAAGTGCTTCTCTCCTTCCTGCTCCCAGCCATTATTCTGTCACCTCCCTGAGAAAGGGCCCATGGGCTGCTTGCCACGGAAAAAACAGGCCACTTCTAAGTGATGGTGCGTGACAGAACGTCTTGGCTTCCAGGGGTGCCGCCCCGAGCCGTGCCAGAGAGCCTTTTATTGTCAGTTTCTCTGGACTGAGTATGGAATTTTCCCTGTGCACTCAGAGAAATAATCTTATATATCACAATTTCGTAAGAGAGCACAAAGCTAAGAAGATGAAGACCATGCTGGGCGCAGGCCAGCGTGTCGATAATTCTCAATTCTCAATCTCTGGGCTCCCACATGGGTCTTGTCCCTGCAGGGTAGGTGACGGTGGGGAGAAGTGGCACTCCACGTTAATTCCTGGAAGTCACAGTGTGTGTCCCTGGATCCATGCAACAGCTGAGGGCACAGAGCATCAGGCTCTGCATTCTCTTACAGGCGTGGGTAACTAGCATGGAGGGGCTCGCCCAAGGCAGCACAGCGGAGGGCTCCAGGAGGTGCCGGTCACGTATGTTGTGCAGTGCACTGCCTGGGCAGCTATTCACAGCAGCTCTATGCCGTGGTCTGTGTGGATCACAGCCAAGACTCCGGACCTGTGCTTCTGACCCCACTGGTCACAGGCTTTCTGTGGCTCTCAGGAGCACAGGGTCCACACATGGCAGCTCTCGGCGTCTAGAGATGAACACAGGACTGAGCAAACTTGCTCCTTCCTTGCTTTTGTTTACTCGCCTCCCTCCAACTAGAAAGGAGTGAGGGCTGCCTCTGCACACGGGCTCCGCCGGCTCAAGACGCTCACAGGTGAGACCTCCCCAGCACAAAGCAGTGCGCCAGGAACCAGGAAAAGAGCACCAGCTGGAAAGGAATCCGAAAGGCCTCGTGGAAGAGCAGCTTGGACAGGCAGGAGGAGGCAGGCGCTGAAGACGAAGCCAGGACACAGGGAGCAACCTGGGCTGCTGCAGCACGGCGCAGAGGTCACAGGTGGGAGCTGACACCAGGCAGGTGAGCTCCGGATGGAAGCAGCTGGCAGAGCACTGGGGCGTTAGGGGACATAAAGGTTTCATCTGAGGAGCAGACGGGACCAGCTGTGCTCTGGAGAGAGATGTGTGCCACCCAGGCAACTGGACTGTGGCTAGAGAAGCCCAGTCCGGGAGGAAAGCCCAGGAGTGCTGGGGACAGGCCCTGCCCGAGAGTGGGAACGTGGAAGAGAGGCCACTCTAACGCTGGCTCCAGTGCACTTGCTGGGGGACTGGCTCTGGCTGTGGGCTTGATCCACAGTCAGACAGCCCAGAGTCTTCCCACCTGTCTCTGTGAAATCCTGGCGTAGGCGCTCACAGCAGTGAGCCTCCAGGAGGCGAGAGCTCCCGGGTGCCCGGTGTGTCTGCTGGCGTACGCTGTTCATTAACTTAGGTGACACAGCCACCAGAGTGGGTGTATAAAAGCACATCCAATTAGCTGGGCCTACATGAATATTTGCACTCTTAAATCTTTTGCATTTCGAAAGGGTTAAAGCTTATTATTAGCATATAATTTACAGTCCTTTCTCCCAGGAAAGGAATAATGCACAGTAAATGCCACATTCATTTTAATAATACATGTTACAGTCTGTGCCCAACATCTGCACAAAGGTAAAGGAGACAGATTTTTTTGACATGTCCCACTCTGCCATCTAAACACAGGCTTTTTGTTTCTTAAGTGACGGAAGGTTTAATCAAGAAAGCAGGCAATTCATCAATCGAAACAAGGCAGCGTGCGTGCGCCTGACAGCACACACATGGTTGTGTACAGAGCAAACCTGGCCACCTGTCAACCGCACCTTTTACATCAGGATATACAAATACGCTGTGCGATCAATTCCCCATCCGCTCCCATTCATTTCTTCTTTTGCTTATTATGTTTTTCTTTATACTCGATTTTGTTGTCAGTCAGGGCCAGAGGAGATGGATAGGTAAGGGAAGCAACGGCTGTTACAGGTGATGATAAAAATTTATATGCCTTTAAAATGACTTATTTCCTCCTTGATTTGAGCACCATCATTAGAAACATTTTTCACCGCATTCAGGAATTTTCCCCATATGCTACTGTCTGCGGCTGTGCCAATCTGAGGTTGCTTGCTGGGACCCTCGCCACCTCCCAGGCACTCACCCACTACCTCTCCAAACTGTCTGAGGTGCTTCTGAAATGCCCTGGCAGAAGGTACAGGGAAGCAGAGGGTGGAAACACAGCACCCCGTCAGACCACAAGAACAGGCCCCACCAGGAGACAGGGCTACCCCCTCATCAGTGCGCATCGCTCACATATTTGACCCATGCATGGGCTGACACCCAAATCCTTGGGCAGTGGCGAGCTGGGCACACGCGCACATGCACACAGAGCAGATCCTGCACTGCAAGCCTGTCAGCCCTCATGCCGAGCGAGTGACACGGGGAAGAGCCCGCTTCACACACGTCCTGCTGTGTGAGTCTCTCAGCCCTCGTTTTCCAGCCCTGCTTGTGGTGGTGCTTCACAATCGCTAAGGTATCAAGTTTATTTTTGCCCTTTTTCCCCAGCCGAGGGGTCGAAGTGAGGCGGGCACTATAAACAAAGGGAAAATGTGCTTGGGATTGTTTGGTCTGCGCCCGGTGAGTCTTTAAATGATCATACTGTGAGATACACAGATTTTTTTCATCGTAAGATGAAGAGCTGGTGGCAGAAATTTTATCCGATTGGATGAAATATATAAATCATGAATTTCATAATACTGATAATTAAATGTCCATCTTCCAATTTAAATGAGGACTAGATTAAAACTGCATGGAGGAGGCTGATACTCAGAAATCATTAATTATTTTTAATTGCTTTGTGCCTTCCTAGTCCAACGTCAGAGTTAACATGGCTCGTCCTTGGTTCTTTCAGATAAGGTCTCTTCCTGCCCGTACTAAAAAGATGGGCTTCACCTGACCATCCTTGTATCCTTCCTGGTGTCAGGGATCTTGAAAGGGGATAGCTGTGGAGGCCAGTAAGCTGGCTTTTCCAGCAATCAAAGAGAAAACTGAAAAAAAAAAACCAACCAAACAAACAAAGAACTGGTGTGTGGGGGGGTGCCAAAATCAGGGTGGCCAATAACAGGTGTGATCAAAGCATACAGTGAAGGTTAAATTTTAAACATTTATGACAGTGAAAGACATACTGTCATTAATATCCTCAAAATAGACCCCTCACTTCAAACACACTCATCCCACTTTCCTGAAGCAGTTCTGTGAACCCCTTTCGTGCCCTTCATCATAGTTGCCTTGAAGTCCTGAAACAATTCAAATACTAAGCTTTCACAGTCATTTTGACTTTGGGAAAAAGCCAGAAGCTCCCTGGTGCCAGATCCAGTGAATAAGGTAGCTGAAGACACGCTGTCAGGTTTTTATGAACCTGCCTTTCCATTGGGTGGTGCTGGGCAGCAGCATGCACCAAATTTTGATCACTCCTTATGAAGGTATGAAAGAAGACTTCCAGAATTGCTTCAGAAAGCTGCATGAATAACAGAATAATGTGTTCCAGGAGAGGGGAAGTAAACTGGAGGTTAATGACAATGTCTTTTACTAAAATATTTTTCAAAAATTAATATTTTTCATATATTTTGATCACACTGCACACAGCCCAGTGGGCCAAGACAGATCCTGGGTGTGGCTGTAGCGTTTGTCCTGGTACAGTTGTGCACTCCTTTGCTGATGCTGATGGGCAAGAGGAGATGCCAGCATCCCGCCCAGGTACTGAGGGAAAGCCCCGGGGCCCCACGGCTCATGGCATCAGAGGCTTCAGAGCACTCCTGCACCAGGTGCCTCATGAACTCCTGGTGTTTGGGAGTCCTGATTTCCTTATGTGCCCACTTTAACATGTATGTGCTTCATTCTATGTCAGTATTTTTTCAAAATAGAGAAAAGTATTCTTTTTGGTAAAAGTATCCTTTGTACTTGGAGATAGAGATCTGTTTATAACAACAGCAATGCTGGGCATGGTGGTGCACGCCTGTGATCCTGGCACTCGGGAGGCTGAGGCAGGAGGAGTGCCACAAGTTTGGGGCCAGCCTGGGCTACACAGTGAGTTCAAGGACACAGACTGAATTATGTAGTGAGATCCTGTCTCAAAAACAATCAAACACAACAGCAAGGACAAAAAAGCAGCAATGATGGCTTCCCACACTTGTTCATTAAGCAAAACCTGCTGTAGGGTTGAAAGAAACATACCCAGCCTAGAAAGAGTAGCCCTGCCCTCCTCCCTGCTGAGCTGTATTTCTGGAACCCTCAGCTACCAGTCCAGTCAGACCGGGTGGGAGGATAAGGGATTCATCCTTCCTGATGTCCCGGAGGTCCCCAGGCCCCTACTGCAGGTGACTCAACCTTCCATTATTTTAGGGTCATTTTAACCATGAGTGGAAACTAACCCAATGGGCAAACAGATTGTTCTTTTGTGTTTCTTTACTTATTTACTTATTTATTTTTGAGATAGGGCCTCACTATGTAGTTCAGGCTGGCCTCGACCTCAAGGCAATCCTCCTGCCTCAGCCTTCCAAGTGCTGGTACAGATTGTTCTCATCAAACTTGTGATCATCATCACTGGAACGTTATGTTTTCTGCAACATTTTATGGAGCCCTCTTTTTTTTTTTCCAGGTTATAAATATTTATAGTTCTCTCACCCACATACTTGTACAGTGTTGTCCGGTATGTTAATGAGCTTTAATATGCATCTGTGGAATTACTATTTGTATGGAACACAATGCAGATAAGGACAGAACTGAAGAAATAAATCTACCTGCACACTGAGCATGTTTTGACAGCAGAGACTTTTCACTCCTTCCATTCAGTTTTCCAAGGGATGCACCCATGGGGCCCCATCAATCCGGCTGCCTCTTCCGCAGGTGGGAGCCTCTTCCAGGGACCTTCTTCTCTAGAAATCAGCCTGTTTTCAGCTCCTGCATCCAGAGACTGTCTTCGGGTGCAGGACCAATCCAGAGACTGCTGTGTACAGTTATACCCTACTTTTCTATCCTATTTTTCGCTCACTTTTTGTTTCTATTTCACTTTGAGATATATAGATACAGATACTTATTGTGGGGGCTACCTTGACTTGTCTGGGACAGGTGAAACAGAAGCTATTGAGCAGTCAGACATCTAAGCAAGAATTCTAAGTCAGGAGAAAAAAAAAGCCTGTCAAGGACTACAGTGGAAGGCATTTCAGGAACGGTAAGATACCTGTAAAAACAGAAACTACCAGCCAGGAAGAGTCCTGAGGAGGGCACTCAGGGGCAGTTTGGGTACAATCTGCAGAAATCAGCACTGGCTGAGGACAGGGTCCCCAGAGTCCCCACATCTCAGAGATTTGTTTGGCTCAGCTAGGAAAGACAGCAAGGAAAGCACCAGGGTGGCAGGTGAGAACCGCCACTCACTGAAAGTAAGAGCAGTGAGAAAAGATGCTTTTCAAAATGTAAGTGTGGACCGAGGAGCAGCGGCACCCTGTGCTGGGGTGGGCGGTGGAGGCCCAGGGTGGGTCAGACGGTGAGCATTTCAGGCTTCACGGGCCACAGTGTGCCACCAACAGGACTCTGTTCTTACAGTGTAAGGCAGCTACAGACAATGTGCAGGGGAACAGGTGTGGCTGGGATCCAATAAAACTTTATTGGGACTCTTGTCATTCTCACATGGCATTAAATACTTAGTTTTTTCTATGATTAAAAAATATTAACCCCCTCCACTAGTAAGTAATAACACAAGCTATGCGTGGGTTCTGGTAGTGGGCTCCTCTAGGGAAGGCCATTCAAACCCTTAGGAGAACGGCACACAGGACTTGAAGAGCAAGAGAGGGTGGGCAGCACAGTTGGGTTTGCAGGGCCACCAGAATGTAAGAGGAAGCTGCACTCAAGGATCATGGAGCAGCCCCGAGTGAACAGGGATTCAAGGGACCGAGTGGTAGGAAATAAATTATATTTTCAGAAAAAGGATAATAAGAAAATCATCAATCTGTGGTCTGGAAGTGATTTTCAGTAAAATTCCACAGCATATTATGAGCCAGGCATGAGTGATCATTAGGGGCAGCAGGGTTTACCAAGAACATGCCACATTAACACCAGGTCTGTAGTTTTCTTATTACAAAAGCAACACGTGCTATTACAGAAAAATGAGAAATGGCAAGGAAGCCAAAGAGGAAAAGAGGATTGGAAAGTCCAGGATGAAGCACTGCAAACACCTTGATGTGGACCTTTTCAAACTTTATATAAATATAGTGACAAACAAGAATGTTCAATGTGATATATATTATATATATATATATATTTGCACAGGAATATATATAATATATATATATATATTTTAAATAAGATCACATTGAACATTCTTGTTTGTCACTGTTTTTTCCCCACCTACCAATATTCACTTGCACCTTTCTATCTGAATCACTGCTTTTTGGGATAGCTGAAAAGTCAAGGCCACTAGATAGGTATTTCATAATTTAACCATTTCCTTTCTTTTGAGCATTTCAGATATATCCACTCCCACTCTCTGGTTCTGAAATATTATCTTGAAAAAGTAACAGTGTTCAACCTTTGACAAGTCTTTTTGCACACCTGTTAAGTATTTGCTAGAAGAAACCCCTAGAAGAGGAAGTGTAAGAATCAAAAGTTTGCCTTATGGCCATTTTCATCAGGATACAAGATTTTAATCCTCAGTCAGGATTTTAGCATTGAGCCAGTGAAAATTTCTTACTCTGATTCCATAGGCAAGAAAGAAGTATCTGCTGGACTATGCAGGACAGCTGGAAAATTGACCCAAAGGGGTACACAGTACCCCCAATACAGAGGAAGGCAGAGCCCAGCTTGCCAAGGGACGATCTCATGGAAATGGCTTTGGCTGGTTGGAGGTGGTTGCCCCAGACACTGGGAGCATTCAAGTGGCAAATCAGGGTGACCACCTGCCCCAAGGATGCTACAGGGCATTCCTATGCTAGGGAGATGCTAGGCTAAGTGCTCTCCTGCCTTCCCTAGCCCTTTCATTCCCACCTCTGCATGCCAGGGGCAGAGCTGCATATTGCTCCTGCTGGCACCTCTGGCACCTCTGAGCAGGTGCTCTCCCTTTGTAAGCATGGTAGAGGTGAACCGTCATCGTGCAACGCCCAGGAAAAGAGGTCCACTAGCAGGCACGCCATTGAGTAAACAGTTAAAGGCACGACTATACGCATACACTGATTATAGGCAGTTTTTCACATCTCTAATGACATTGTTTTGAAACGTATTTATTTTAGGAAGAGTTCCCGAATTAATGGAGCAGGAAGGAACCAGGTATCTTTAGCATTTGTACCAGAGGCTTAGCGCAAGAATATGTACCAGAAAAGTGCCAGTGTTGGTTTAGAAGACACACTTTGGTGATTCACTTCATTATCAGTAAAACTCCAGCTATGAAAGTGTGGACCTTGAGCAGGGCTGGGTCCTTGGGCACACTCTGCTTAACTGTTTTTGCAATCAACCATTGGAAACCCTAACTTCACAGCACCTCACTGAGCTGTGCCGCTTGATGCCAAATACCGTTCACGTGGGGGTGAGAGTGTCTCTGCCCCTGCCTAGCCAGAAGGATGCAAGGGCGGGCTGCCAGGAGGGGGGTGGAGGGGTGGGCAGGCTTCCCAGTCGTGCCCCTGTTGCCCAGTGCTGAGCCTGCATGCCTTACGGAACCAGTGGGTCCTGTGGGGTTACTTCTGGCGGCATCACAACTAAACAGTCTTGGACCCTGGAAGAGCAACTTAGTGTCAGTAGCCGCTGAGGAACCCTCAGCTGCTTGAGCTGTGGGCTAGAGCCTTGCTACTTCTGGAAGATAAAACCCCGCTGGCTGCCACTTCCATAAATGTAACAGGAAGTTTCTGAACCGCTTCCCCTGTGTCTTGAGGCTGTTACCTTGGTATTGCTAAACTAACAGCTGAAATGAACCCAGACAACACCTCATCAAAGCTTCAGAGTGAGGAAACAGAGGTCCACAGGCAGACAGCCACATTCCTGCCAGACTAAAGATTTCTTTCGCTGTGGTCCCTTCGCTGCAGAAACGCCACAGCTGGGAAAGCCATCAGAGACTACAGGGACGGTGGGTGTAGCCTGACACTGTGCTGGAAAGAGATTTGCAAGCTGCAGAAGGAAAGTCATCTGTTTGATGGAGCTGTCCTCGTGTGTATTCTGACCAGGGCTGCCCGGCTGGATTTCACGGGCCTGTTACTTGCCACACTGCCACTAAGCATCTGGGGAAATATTCAGCTTTTCTACAAAATAGGTCATCTTTCCACACTTGTTATGCTCTCTGTCGACTCTGCTGAAATAGCCACAGCACAAAAGAAATTCTCCCTGGAGATGCTTTGCTTAGACAAACATGCTTCCTCTCCCCTCGGCTCCAGGAGCCGAGCCAGGGATGGGGGCTTAAGAACATCCTCGTTCCGCCCCTTCCCAGCAGGAATGTCGCCCAGAAACAGAACAACTGGCTTTTGCTTATACTTCCAAACCTATTAGGGAGTGATCATAACGAAAGAAACTAATACTGACAAGAATTATGCCATTGTTCTATTTCATCTATTTAGTAACCTGAAGTTGCAATTTTTAGAAAAAAGATTACCTTTTAAATAACCGATTCATTATGGTACATGAATGAATGCCATGTTCCTGTGTTCAGAATGTCACTCACCATTAAGGGTGTGCGCCCGTAAGTGGCACTGTTTTGCCACTTCCCCCTTATATACACAAATGCCCCTGCCTGGCGGCCCGGGATAATCAGAGGCAAGTTTATGGGTTTCCTCAGCTCTTAGCAAGTCACCTGTGCTGCCAAGCACCTAATGAATCTCAATTCTGTAATAAGGCTGGTAAGTTTTCCCTCCCTGGGTGAAAGTGAAGGGAAATGAGGGCTGATGAAGTTCCTGCCAAGGTAACATTATCAATTTCAAAGCCAAGTTCAGAAATCACAGACTCATACTCCAGGTATGTGAGGGGGAGACCACAGCGCGCCCTCTGGCCACAGCCTGGCTATGAGAAATGAGAGGTGAGGACAAGCTCCGATCCAGGAGGGCGAGTTGCCTGGTTGAGCCTGGTGCTGCTCTGGGTCCCTGAAGGAGACCTGCCTCTGGTCTGGCAGGTAAGCGATGTGGTGAGCATTCTCTGGAAACCTCCCTTCAAGCCTGTGAAATCTACACCTTATTTTTCATCATTAGTTTCAAAACATGCCGAGTATGTGGCGTTTCTCTACATCCTGCAGGGACACAAAGGAAAGGGAAGGCCTGGTTCCTGTAGAGATGGGACTGGGTCTTCTCATGGAGAAAAGGAGGTGAGACAGACAGGTATCACTAGAAGACAGCATGGAAGAGGTGGCACCTGACACAGAGCCACAGCTGGACTACAGCAGGGTCCCCGCCTACCTGATATGGCATACAAATTGGAGTGCTGGTACTCATAGTCTGTCCGGGTGCTGTTCCTGCCTCGGAAGGTGGCAGGGAGTGTCAGAGAGATGTGCCTGGGAAAGAGAGCAGAGAAAGGTGGTTACAAGAAACGAGGAGCATCTCCCAAGGCTCAGAAAATATCCAACACCATCAAGAGCCCAACTGTAGCACAGAGCAGAGAGCGGTGCCCCTGGTCAACCTCCATCTTTACTTCCCCACCAGCCTCAGGTCCCTAGGAATCCAGAAGCTTCCAGACATCAGCAGCCACTTTTTTCCATATTGGAGAGGAATCCAAGAAGAGGAAAGGGTTGCCCAAGCCTCCTACCAGGTCCAAGTGTGGACCCAGCCTCACCCACCTGGCAATGTGCATTGGTGAGAGCAAATCCCAGGCTTATTTATCCAATGGCTCCCATGCCTGCTGCAGAGTGACAAAGGCAGGGGAAGCATTTGGGAAACGGAGGTGTCAGGTATTACCAGCAGGTGAGCCCAGGTCACTAATGACTTCTGTAAATCAGGATGGCGCAGTACTGAGCTCTGACCTGCTGTGTCTGTGTGTCCCCCTTTGGGCAGAGCATGCAGTAGGCGCTCGGGCAAGCACCTTCGATGGGTCTGAGTGCTGTCTTTTATGGCTTAGAAGCTGGCCATGAAAAATGTGTCATGAGCACACAGTGTGAGTATTTAGTCCACACTAAAGAATCCACTAGGTGTGGCCATCAGCTGCCTTTAGTATATGGGACAAATAATAATAATGAAGGAAAAATACTCAAAACCTAAACTTCTTGGAGGGGTGACTGGTAGGAGTAGCTGGAAGTAGCTCAGTAGCGATGCTCTGGCCACCCCTGGTCATTTCCAGAAGGGAAGTGACTAACGGAGCTATAGGACGCAAGGAAAGCTGTCGGTGACATGCTGCCTTTTTCACATGACAAATGTGTGACCTTGTGGGATGCCTGCTGTGTCTAAAGACTCCAGGGTGGAAAGAGCTCAGACAGAGCTGTGTCCACAGGGCCAGGATTGAGCCACGTAGAAAGGAGCCTCACAGGGACAAGATGAGCGTGGAGGGCCTTATTCATGGGGGACAACTGTACCATGGGACTGCGGGCTGCACCGAGCAGAGGCTCTAGAGTGCCGATCATGTGCCTGGGCTGCGAGGACCCGTGGAAACCTGCACCCAGAGCCTCATCACCCCCAGGCACTTGGGGGCATGGAGGAAGGAGCACCGCCTGGGTGTCACTGATGCTGCCTATGAAGACAGCAGTGGCTCCTCAGGAGCCCTTGGGCTGCGGAACAAACTGCTGTGCACTGTGACGGGTGCTAGGAGAAAAGGGAAACCTGGGTGCTAGTGAGCATGGAAAGAAAGGACCGCTCATTCCAAGGGAGAGGAAGGGCTTCCTCACACCTGACGTGAAGCAGGGGTGGCAAAAACCCACCAAGTAGTTGCGCCAATGCTGTAGTGCAGATTTAGGACCCCATGGTCCAGTTACCTTCAAAAGTTCCACCGCTGAAGACACGAGGCTTTGGTGGACAATTTAGATCCAAATGATTACGCTGTCCTACTCAGCAGGAACAACGGCACTGGCACTCGGGTCACTGACAATACAGATACATGGTTGGATCTGGGGAGCCAGGTCCAGTGGCCTGCTAGGGAGCAGCCAGACATCTGTATCTCACAGGCTCTAAGGCAGCTCTAAGGACAGGTAGGTGGGAGCCTGAGAGGGTCAGGACCACAGCAGGGTTTTCAGGCTGCTGACTGGTGCCTCAGACTGCAGCACTCCACCCATGGAGGTGAGCAACAGAGGAATGAATGATGAAGGCCTATGGTTCTGGCTGAGCAGAACTGGAATGATGACAGGTGACCCTGTAGAACGTGTGGCCAGGTGGCAGGCCTGAGGGTACGGGACGGCATGCAGTCTCCAAGGCTCCTCACGATGGCCCTGTGGACTAGGAGGTGGGTGGCTATTCAATGCACAAGGCCTCATGCAAAACGAGAACACTGAGTGCCTATTCAATCACAGAGGAATTTTAAGTCGCCAGTGGCAGAGCATTAACCCTGCACAGCACCCTTGTGAGTGATGGAAGCTCACATTCTGACGCTGGCCTGCTGGCCTGTGGCAGCAAGCGCGGTGGTCCCCACCATACCAGTGAGGAATGTCCAGCACTGGGAAGAACTGTGCTCCGGGGCTGCCGGATGCTAAGGCAGAAACAGGGCCAGCCCAGCCATGGAGTCAGACACACATCAACACAAGTCTGCGGGGACTCGACAGGACACAAAGACGCCCACAAAATCACAGAGTGTGAGCTTGCGTGGAAGTAGCACGCTGCCACTGCAGGGAGGGCAGGGCAGGCAGAGATCTCAGGAAGGTTGAGGTGGGAAACAGGACAGCAGGGGAATCCATGGCACGCAGGGAGAACTGGCGTGCACCCTGCACTCTGCGGACATCTCTTGGAGGTTTGGGGAAAATTCTATAGCACACAGGACTTAAAAAGAGATGCCTGAGAATTAGAGAAATCAGTCAGCCTGGCCTTTTAGCTGCCCCAGCCAACATGGAATTCTTCCTAGTTTCAACTTTCTTGGCTCTCCTGGCCCTGGGGTGAGCCTGGCTGACCACACTGCAACTTTCCCTGCTTTCCTCGGTTCCCTTCCTTGCTCCGCCTTCCTGTGAAATGCTGCTTGTAGGGTCCAGGTGTAGCTTCCTCCTCACAGCAGGCACTTTTTCCGAGCAGCCTAATGCATATTCATGGCCCTGATTCCAGCCAGCGCCACGTCCCAGCCCACCTCCGCAGACCTCCTGTCCCTGCTTATCTGAATCCTCTGGGAATCTCTGAAGAGGACTTACTCTTTCATGTCTCTGCCTGACTTTATCAGTGCTATTCCCTCTTCCTAGAATTTCTACTAGAATTTCTATTCTTCCTCCTCTTCTTTCCAAACTCCTATTCATCCTTCAGGACCTCAGCCCATCATTTGCTCTTTGGTATACTCTTCCCTGGGCTTGTCTCAGGCTGGAATGGGGGCCTATGTGTCTTCTCTCATGACTGTAACTTCCTCAATAGCAGGGCCAAATCTTATCAATTTTATGTCCTATTTCCTAGGACAATTTCTGCCACAAAGCACAGACAATTACTGAACACTTGTTGACCAAATCAAGTGTTGAGTTTCACCCATTCAAACCCCAGGGTCTGTTTGCAGCATGTGCCGCCGCAAAGTCTCTGGCTGTGTCTGCCCAAGTGGACTCAAGGATCTCTGTATTTTTCACAGGCCCCACCCTTCTCCACTATGGAGGGAAACAGGTGTGGTATACAAAGAGATCAACGGCAATCAGTGGTGGCGACCACTGATTTACAAGGGGGCGGCGAAAAAAGAAAACTGTACACAATGGACAACATAGCTGATGCAGGCCATGTGAATCTAAGAGACAATGATCTCCGGCCTGACTATGTCTTTCACAGAGTAGCTGCTCATCAGGAACCTGATGAACTGAAATCAAGCTACCAAAAGCCCGAGCTTTCCAGTGGCTGAGGCAAGGGTGGATACACGACTGATTTTGGAGCAGCTGGGTCTTGGGTGTTGGTGGGGGCCACAGCTTTAGGGGATATTATGGTTGATATGTTGTGTCAACTTGAGGAGTCTAGAGGCTTGGCTAAGTGACCCAGTGGTCCTACATCCTGGGGTGAAAAGGACATGCCCTTCCTGCAGCTAGGATGTTGTTCATTGTGTCAACTTGTGAAGTTTAGAAGGTTAACTATGTGACTCAGCAGAGAGCCAGGGTGCTTGCTTTGTATTCATCCTGAGCCTGTGCAAGAGGAGGGCACAGAGATGGTGTGGGCATGGGCGGACAGCTGATACACAACAGGAGGAGGGAAAAGAGGCTTGCTCCTCTCCCTTCTTGCTCTTGTTGCTTTTGCTGTTTTCAGTCACCAAGAACTGTTGCCCTGTGCCATGTGCCACTCTGCCTTGGAGCCAGCCAAGTATGGACTGAAACCTCCACAAACTAAACTATATAAACCTTTCCTTCCTTAATTCTGGGCATTGAGTATTTTGTCTCAGCAACAAGAGAAAAGGAACCAAGACAGAGGAGAATGGTTCCTCCTCACCCTGCAATTAGCTTTTTCCTTTCGTCCTCTCCCCGGACAGAGGAAGCAAGGATGTGAGGACAGCGGGGTGAAAAGGCCCACTGGGGCCGACTGTTACTGAGGATGAAGAGTCTCATTCTCCTCTGAAACAGGACAGAGAAGCCACCTGCTGCAGGAGCAGTGACCCAGGGAGGCTCTGGCGTTGGTCAGCCTGGAAGGGACAGCAGAGGAGGGCAGAAGGGCTCTGTGATTGGCTGGGTTCAGGGCAGCATGAGATGCACTTCCTATGTCAGGTGGGCCCACCTGCCAGGGCCTGGGCTGGATCTTTCACGTACATCACCTGCCTTAATCCTCTTGATAGTCTTTCTAGAGAGGAGTAATAACACTTGCCTAAGATAGTGAGAAATTGAGGCTCTCAGAGGGAAAGTTGAGAGGAAGGCTGGAGATTCAAGGAAAGGTTGGTCCATGTGTCCTCTGGAGGTTATTATTATTATGGTTTTAAAGGCACCCAGATGGGTCACCTTGCCTATCAGGTATGGAGAATGAGGTCCCCCTCCACCAGGCTGCAGGGTCCATCTTAAAGACCCACTTGGAGATGATGTTACTCCAAGTGAGGGGGACTCAACCCCTCTGCCACTTCCTGGCCCTACACACAGGTGGCTCCCCAGGGAGCCGGGGCAATCGCAAGGGTCAGCCATCGGATGTAGGTTCGAATCCCAGCGCAGCACCTACAAGTGGGAGGCCTTTGTCAGGGGTGTCACCTCCTGGCATACGCCTGGCCAGAACCAAGCATGTGGTGATCACGGACTAGTACTCTAACTTCAATTCCTATTTTGATTCTTCCCAACTCACCAGCCTTTGCCTTATTATGAGTCCAGCTCACGAGGACCTGAAGGTAGGACTGTTACAAAACCCACCAGGGACTTCCCTTTGCATTTGAACGAGATCAAAGGGCCCCATGGGTTGGGAGGTGCTGCCAGTTCAATCTCTTCCTCCTCTCGGAAGGCATCTTGTCCACGTACACTGCTGTTATATCTGTCCACCTCAGCTGAGGATTTTTGTCCTCTTACCCCGTTGGCTGTCACTCCTGCCTCAGGGTCTTTGCACTTACTGTTCCCTCTGCCTGAAACACTCTCTGCTACCTTCAGAACTTTGGTCCTCTTTCTGGATCCCTTAGAGACACCTACTCTGATGCCCCTTTGGAAGAGATACCTCACTCTCTTGGGACTCCCACCTTGCCCTCTGCACAGCCCTTCCCTCTCTATGTGGCTATCTGATTTGTTTCTGTGTCACTAGGACATGACTCTACTCCTCTTCATATCTCCAGTGCCAAGGACAGTGCACGACGTAGCTGGCACTGACAAGTGTTGGGGATAATCCTGTAAGATTACCTAGTGCCTGCTGAATGAATGAATGACTCCGACTCTGACTGTAATTAGAGATAACTTTGGGTATCTTCCAGGAAGCCTTCCCACTTGTCTCCTTCTCATTCCCAGGACTGGCTGGTTAATGGTTTGGAAAATGCAACTATTTCTGATTCATGGACATTTTTACATAAATAGTAAGTACAGTCCTTGTGGCATTGCTTATAAAGCCAAAAAAAACCCACCCAGAATCAAATGAGATATTAAACAATAGGGGACTGGTTAAAGAATTATGGTACAACTGTGTACTGAAATATTTTGTAGTCTTTTAAAATATTTTAGAAGATTACTTAATACCCTGGGCATTCGCCCACAGCATTTCATGAGAAAGATATAAAATCCTGATTTTTATACTGGACTTGTGATCAGTCACCCAAGCACTCTGGCTGAATTGTCCAATGAAGTAAGTACTGCACCCAGTCCTGGCACTGGGCTAGAGGAGAGGGAAGGAGGGAGCAGAGCCACCAGGTGGGTGCCTGGCATTCAGCCCCCCACAGCACCTTAGCCAGGGACCTCGTGAGAGTGAGCAGGGGCTGGACAGACTGAATGGAACCAGACATCCAAGAAAATGATGGTGGCCAGATGGATACCAGCTGCAGTGGAGTAGTTCTGGGGGTCCCCAAATGCCCAGATCACAGCAACCAAGGAGAAGGCCACCCAAAGGCCCACGCCCCACCTCTGCATAGGTGTCACCCTCAAAGGGAGACCTGCCAGTGCCTTCTCCAGGAGGTGCTGGTGGCCATCAGAAACCAACCACGTCTCCTGCTGTACTCAAGTGATGGCTTCTTATTCCAAAGTCTGTCTGATAACGCAAGAACTGAAACCGCAACAGCCCCCAAATTCCCGAGGGGCTTCTGCCAAGCTTTCTTCCCAAGGCCCTGCTCGCAGAACTGCCCAGCTGGGACACGCTGCTGCTTCTGGTGGCCACTACGTCTGTCATGGTGGGGACTGGCTGTTCTGTAACAGACCAGCATCACACACTCTGCCAATGACAACGGCTACAGCTAAATAGATGCTGAGGGAGATTTCATTTTTCCCCCCAGTCAGTCTGAGGCACCTTATTCAATTAACATGGCCACGAAGCTGCAGACAGCTCCATATAAAAGCCCTTCAGTTATAGAATACATTTTATTATGTGACAATAGTTGCCAACACGATTTATTTCCTTTGATGGGATTCTGCTTTTTCCTTGTTAATTTAAATCTGTATTTCTAGTGCTGATTCCAGGTTTGTGTGAATTTTTAAAATGTTACCATTAATCTTGTGAACCCGGTGGCCACACGTAATGAAGATGGCTCTGCTGGGTAGGAGCGGGGCCCGCTGTCTTCTTCTCAAACTGTCAAAGGACAGCATCGAGGGGTGGTGGCTATGAAGGCAGAGGCTGGCTTACAGTCAGGCACAGATGTCATCTTTATCTCCCATCCCTTGCGCGCTTGCTTTCTCTAGCTCTGTCTGCCTCTGTCTCTGGCTCTCTGTCTCTGTCTGTCTCTCACAAAACAAGCCTTGTGACATGAAATCACAGCAACACTCATTCTACTTCCTAGGACTGTGCATTGTATCAAAACATCCTTCTGGGGCAGCAATTCTCACTGTGTGCTTCAGGGACCTCTGGGGCTCCCCAGACTTTCAGAGGGCCCCTAAAATCACAGTGGTTTTCCTAACAATAGAGACATCACTTGCCTTTTCCTTAAGCAAGACACTAGAAAGATAAACTACACAAAGAAGTCAACAAATAGACTTTCTCAACATTCAAATGTCTTGCTCTTCAAAAGATACTGCTATGAAAACGAAAATGCAGGCTACAGACCTGGAGAAAATGTTTATAACTCATATATCTGACTTACATCCAGGGTATATACAGAACTCTGAAAACGGAAGAACACCCAACAACCTAAAGAAGGCCGAAAAACCTGAACAGACACATCCCTAAAGGAAAAACAGTAAATTTGTATGTGAAAAGACTTCAACATCATTAGTCACAAGAGAAATGCAAATTAAAATCCCAGCGAGGTACTACCACACATTCATCTTCTAGAACAGAGAAAGCTAAATAAGGACCACACCAGTTATTGGCAAGGATGTGGAGCAACTGGAACTTTTACGCACCATTGGTAGGAATGCAAAATGATACAGCCACTTCAGAAAAGTTTTTGTTTCTTAAAGAGCTAAACATGCCCTACCATAAAACCTAGCCATCACTCTTCTAGGTTTTTTTTACCCAAAAGAAATCAGTGATAGCGTATGTCTACACTAAAATTTATACATAAACATGTGTCAACTTCATTGAAAATGAGCTGTCCAAGAACAGGAGACTGGGCAAACAATGTGGAATACATCATCTAATGGCCATTACTCAGCAGTCAAAAAGGAACAGACTAGATGCAAAAGGAATGCGGTAAATGCAAGACAGGTAAATCTTCAGACCACTGTTCTGAGTAAAATGAGGGAAGAAAAGTATAGGGCATGATTCCATATACAGAAAGTTCTACAAAGTATGGACTAATCCCTGCAGCTAAGAAGGTGATCAGTGGCTGTCCAAGGGATCCACTGTATTGTAAGAGGCACAAAGAGCCAGGCGTGGTGGTATATGCTTTTAATCCCAGAACTCTGGGCGGTTGAGGAAGGAGGAGTGCAACTTTGAACCTAGCTGGACAACTGTGTGAGACCTTGTCTCAAAATAAAAAAAGGGCTGGGGATGTAGTAGCTCAGTGCAAAGCACTTGGGCTTAGTCCCCCAGTACCTACAAAAAAAAGGCACAAAGGACTTTTAGGGGTGGTGCATTCATGATCCTGATTTTTGGTGATGGTTTTCCAAGTGTGTACATATGACAAAACTCATCAAATTGTATACTTTAGCTACATGCAGTTTATTGTATATCAATTATACTCCTGGAAAGCTGAGAAAATTGATTTTAAAAAGAAGAAAGAGGGCGAGTGAGGGATTCATAGCATTTCAGGAGAGGCAGTGAAAGACCCTCAGCTAAGTCCAGCGCACACTGACGGTGACTTCAGACTTTTCTTCTGTCACACTGAATGACAGAAGATAAAGTGCTGTCGAGGTCTGAGGGTGAAAAGGGTGGCGATTCAGAGACATTTTACTCCTTCAAGTTGTCTTTTATGCATGAAGACAATAACAAAAGGTTATTTACATCCTTTTCTTTCAAAGAAATGCACTAAAGTATGTTCCAAGCTGGATGCTGTGACACATGCCTATGGTCCCAGCTTGGGAAGCTGAGGCAGGATGATCACTTGAACCCAAGAACTTGGGCGGGGCCAGCCTGGGTAACATAGCAAGACTCCTGCTGAAAACAAAACAAAACAGCTCCAGGTAGCTCAGAGGAAGTGGAACAAAAGGATAATCATTCATTCTTTCTCCTTAGAAATAGCAGGGAATTACCTAAAATGCAAGAATACCTTATTTAAGATGGAAAAACAGCACCAGCATCATCCCCCCAACATCAGATCATTCCCAGCCCACTTCATGGTGGGGCACTGGGGCTGCCCACCCCACAGACATTCCTGAGGGGCTCACCTGCTGCCTGGCACCACAGCCTGGGCTTGGACAGAGTCTGCTGGAGCTGGGATTTCAATGCTGAAGGGCGAATGGCAACACTCATACTCTTAAACATGGTGCCGTACTCAGAACCTGAGGTGACATTCCAAAACACCTGACTCAGAACATAAGATGGACATGAAACCATGGGTCCAGGGCTGGTGGGAGCCCTGGTGAGGTGCCTGTGACCGTGTGCTTGGGAAGGAATAGGGATGCAGGGCTGTGTGCAGAGCATGATCTCAGCTGCAGGAGAATGAGGAACTCTGTCCTTGGGGCGGTG
Organism: Dinomys branickii; assembly: GCA_004027595.1. Taxonomy (NCBI): domain Eukaryota; kingdom Metazoa; phylum Chordata; class Mammalia; order Rodentia; family Dinomyidae; genus Dinomys; species Dinomys branickii. The sequence goes on along the minus strand of PVLD010006547.1, from coordinate 45,769 downwards.
TTTGTCATCAAGATGAACTGGGGACAGCTGTAATGACCAATAAGATGAGCATCAGAAACACGGGATGCTCACGTAATACTAACCCAGGATGAGCAGGAGGACCCGGCCAGCTGTTCCCCCACTACCACGGCCAAATCTCAGACATAGCTATAGGTGAAAGAAACACCAAGATGAGAGAATTCCAGAATGACACCATACAAACAGCCCCACAAGACATTCCGTTGTGTGGGTCCAGGGGAATGGTGGGAGCAGACCTGGAGGATGTCCTAGCTGTCAGGGACAGGGAGGCCCCTGGCCGGGCCATGCTCATGGTGCTGACAACAAAGGCCGTACTGTGGATTTCTCATATATTTTTAAATGTAAGTATTTTTCAATGAGAAATTGTTTCCCTTTTTAGCAGACAGAAAGTGATAAACCAAGGAGGAGAGTTCAGTGAGATTGAGGCAGGAGGATCACAAGTTTGAGCCCGGCTTAGTCAACTTAGTGAAACGCTGTCTCAAAATTTAAAAACAAAACAAAACAAAACTAAAAGCTACAAAAGGGCTGGGGTGTAGCTCAGTGTAAAGGCTCCAGGTTCAATCCCCAGTACCACAAACACACAAAAGAGTTGTTGGGAGAGTTGGAAGAGACAGCACCCAAAAAAGCAGCCAGCATAGCCCTTGGTGCTAAAGGGACACATGTCTTGTTTCTGCATCACATGTCTGGTGTGAGCCAGGATGGGGCAGTGACAGACGGGAGTAAAGGACTGCGGTGTGGTGGAAGAGACAGGCAAAAGCAACACTAACTGAGTCACAGCGGTGGTGGTGGCGGTACAGCAAATGGCTGGATGAAATTCCTTTTATTCCTGCACAATACCACCGGGAGGAAGTCATCTGTGACGCACAGCTTCTGTGCCAGGTGTAAGGACACGCTTAATGAATGCCACTTAATGAAGAAAAAGGCTCTTATAAAACACCTGGCACGAGCAGGGTGAGGGAGTCACAGGGAAGGGGCCCTCGCCACACCTGCTGGCACTTTAATAAGCACCTTCCGGAGCATCGGCTCTCCGAGGCTGGTCAACGGTGTCAGAAAGAGGTCCCTGGCCGCTGCCCACGCACACTGACAGTTTGGGGAACCTTACTTCTTAAGGACCATATGCTCAGGTATTGGCTCACCCTGGAAGGTGATTAAAATGAATCCTATCCAGCTGGAAGGGCCTGGCCAGCATGGATCCTCTTCAATGACCTCGCAGTCTGGGTGCCGGCTCCAACTTCCCAGACAGAGGTACCAAGGTATCTGGGGGGTCCAGAGATGCCGGTGTAACCTGGCCCCACTAAAATGGAAAGGCAGCTATTTTAATGACTCTAGGCCCTAAAATACTTTTAAGTTGTGGTGATTTTTCTTTTCTTATTGATTTAGGAGCCAAGCTATGAAAGAAGCCTACACATGCAAAATATATCACCATTTATTACCATCTGAGGAGTCACTTTATTTATTTTCTTGGTGGTACTGGGGGTTGCACTCAGTGCCTTCACCCTAAGTTACATCCTTGGTCCACACTTTAAAATGTTTTGAGACAGGCTCTCACTAAGTTGCTAAATGGCCCAGGCTGGACTTGCACTTGGTGATCCTCCTGCCTCAGCTTCCCAGAGGAGGCTAGGATTATAGGCATGAGCCACAATGCTGGGCTTTTTTTGTTTTTATGTAACTGACACCAGCAAACACCAGAGATTTCATAAAACCTAATGGACCTGTGTCCTCTAGAAAAATAGCAACTCACTCATAAGCTTTCCATGCCTTGACTAAAACTGAATTCCAAATAACACTCAATAAATAGGACCCCATCCAGGCAGAGAGGAAGTGTGGTATCGACAGCCACCAAGTCTGCTACAATTAGTATGTGGTGACTGACTCATTTTTAATTGAGCTCCTACTGTATGCTAAATGCTCTGCTTGGCATTGAGATAGTTTACAAAACCATGAAAGACTCAGATCCCCCGTTAGGAACTTATCTACAAGCCAAATCAAATACATACATAAATCTCTTCTATTGCAAAAACCTCTAAATATCATAAGATATGCAATTAAAGGTTATGTGGTTTCATGCTTCAATTTTAAAACAATGCCTTGAAAAGGAAAATAAAACCGAACAGCCACCATCTGTTGAGCGTGTACTGCGTGGTCCCACCTGGGGGCAGGAAGGGAAGTGTCGGGGAGAAAAGGCATGAGCAACAAACAGCAATTCCCTTGTCAGGACAATGACCCAAGAGACGTCACTCAGCAAGACCCGGCAACGGAGGCGGAGGCTCCAGAAGGATCTGGTGCGGACGGTGGGGAGGGGCTTCCTGGGGGAGGCAGGGGCTGAAGGTTCTGACCCTGCGATCACCTACACCTACAGACAGGTGCCCCGACTGAGGAACTGCACTAAACTTCATGCTTCGCCCTCATCTCTAAACAATCTACTGAGGCAAGCAGCATTGCACAGACTGGGGAATGTGGCTCACAGACACTGAGGACTTGCTCAGGGACACACAGGACCTGAATGCCTGCTCTTCCCCCTGTGCCACGCTGCTTTACTGAGCCAGCGCCGAACACAGGCTAAGTGCAAATGCAGAACTGCTCCTTTTCCATCCAAGCAAACCTTCTGCCATGATCGGTATAACTGCAACCTACTAATGTGACTGTGTGATGAATTTCTCTCGTGGGCAACATACACACACGCACGCACGCACGCACGCACGCACACATGCACGCACGCACGCACGCACCAACCACAATACTCTGTTGGGCAAGTAATAAAAGAAAACCTCACAAGAAGACTAAGGAAATCACGATACCAAACTCCCCAAGTTCCTAAACGCATAGCTGTAAAGTGTGTGCAACTCGACAGCATATGGCAAATCAATTACTAGCTTAAATCTTAAAACAAAAACATGGCAACTGTCGTACAGAAATAATCAAGAACAACGGTTCGGTTTAGATTACTGTGGGCCACTAGAGTTTTGAATACAATTAATCATCATTCCAGGCAATGGGAAGCCATATTGACACTTATTCCTAATTTGAATATTTAATTAGGGTGAAGTTCTTCATCAAATTATCGCAGAACTGGGAGAAAGCCTGGAAGACTTACACAATTACTGCCTTAACCCCTTACCACCTGCTCCCCGTGAGCACAGGGCTTCCTGCCCTGGCTCTGTGAGGAGGACCTGCTCTAGCTCTGACTCCTAGAACCAGACACCTGGGGTGGGGCACTGCTGAGAGGGTTATGGCCGAGGCAACGGGGAGCCACAGGCCAGCTGGGGAAGGTCTTGGGGGTGAGTTGCTATGACTCAGACCCAATGTGGAAATGAACGCTGGACAAAGGAGAGACCAACATGGACGGTGCCACTGTGTAACTGTTACCACATTTCTGCCAACACAGTGTCCGAGACTGAGGCTGAGAGGGACACTCCCTAAGGGAACAGTGCGTGTGAGTGGTGTGGAGACAGCCAAGGTACTCCTTACACACACACACACACACACACACACACACACACCCTCACCAAAAATAACAACAAAGGGAACACTGGAGGGTGGGGTGGGGTGGGGACCACAGTGCATCCCAGGCTGAGTTTGGATACTGCTCATTGTGATGGTAGATACGGAGGAAGGTCCAAAGCCAGGGTTTCTCAACAAGCACTACGCAGTTTAAATTTTGGGACTCAAACTACACCACTGGGTTCCTCAAGCCATTAAGTCACAGCATTGCTGTGGCCCAGGGCTCAGGAGAATGGCGGGGGTGAGCGACAGCAAAGTTCCAGGAATTGGCATTGTCCAGCCAACCTTAGGCGAGGGGGCAAAGTGACAAAGTGTGGCTGTCCAAACCCCAGGCCAAGGGCAGCCTAGGGAGGGCTTGGTGGGCACAACTGGTGTCCACAGGGAGGGGCAGACCAGGGGCAGGATAAGAAAGTGTGAGCTTGTGTGTTTCCCTTCCAAATAGCCACAGCCCAACAGCATGCGTGTACAAATTTAGAGGACAGATTGTTTCCTTAGTGCACTTCCATTTTACTACACAAAAAGAGTTTTGCTACATCTCACAGACCCTCTGTGCTTCCACAGGACCAAACATAACACATTTCCTTCAGGGCTGGCCCGGGCTGAAGGCTGACTCTGCACACTGCACTTGGCCACGTAGGTCTGGATTCCTGTCTGATTCCGGACTCGTCCGCTGAGATGCTAAGAAGAGCGTCTCCCTGCAGTTTCAGATCAGCAACTGTCTGTGAAAGCTGCAGACAAGTTCCGTTACCCTCTCGTGGGAACTCTCACGGCCCCATTCCCAAGGGCCACGTTTCTAGGAAGCAGGTCAGGGACAGAAGGAAAGGGCCCCTGCCTCGGCCCCGCAGCAGGAGATCTGGGATCCGTCAGACCTCCTCCGAGTCAGCTCGTGATGGGAGCAAATGGCGCCAGGAACTTTGAAACTTTCCTTTATGTATTACATTAATCCACATAAGAAAATCTCTTTTAATGAGGAGTGATGTAGTTACAAACTCTCCAGAGCCATAATTAGAGCAAACTAATTGAAGATGTGTTTTGACACACTTTCCAAACTCACGGGTGCCGATGACATACTCACAACACTGCTGCTGCACAACCATGGCGACGGCAAAATCATTAGGCTAATAACACTTATTTGCATTCTTATCATGCCGGCAGCTCTCCCTTAAATACTGTTTCTGCTATTGCTCCTTTACTCGAAGTTTCCACGGGAAGATATTAACAGTAATTATTAGTACTTTAGTGGAATTTTAATGTGAAGAATAACAACGTGCGTTAACATACCTTGAACGACAGTTTGTTTTCTTAACACCCTCGGAAAGTTGGGGGTTCCTCCTCAGCCCTCACCCCGCAGCCCAGGGGTGACCAGATGCGAGCGACTTCTGCTTCACAGCTAAGGGGCCACACCTGGTGGGATCTAAAGCCTGGGTCTCTGACTACCCTGTTTCAAATGTTTGATGAGAAAAGTCTTTTCTTCTGCTTTTTTTTTTTAAATAAAATAGTTAAACAGAAATTTTTTCCGAGCCATTAACAAAAAAAAAAAATCTCCATTTACAACACAGTCTTTGGTAATAATGCTAATGAATTCCAGGAGGACATGACTTGGCCAGTCTCTGTCGCCACCCTTGAGGTGATTAAAGGCAGACGTGGGGGGGTGAGGCCTCCAGTGAGCAGGGCTGGGGGTGGGGCAGGCTGGATCTGTCAAGGCGGAGGCACCGTGTGCCACCAACAAGGCCAATTTTTTGGATGCTTAACTCAGACACTCACATACAGAGAGGAAGACTCGACAGCTCTAAATAATGGTTATTAATGACACTCTCTTCTATAGTGACAAATTACTTCTGAAATTTAGAATCGAAGAGGGATGAAGAGAGAACATGTTCCACTGAACGTGACGGGAAATGCCAGAAAGCACACAGGGTTTCCGCTCCTGTAGGCGGGAGAAGGCCAGGGACCCCTGCTCTAGTTGCTGGGCTCTTGCATGAGAGCAGTAATGATGACAGCCAGCTGTCCCCGGGAGCCTCCTGGCCGTTCACGTTGGTGGCCCAGGGTGCATCCCAGCAGTGAGAACCATAAATGCTCGGCGCACTCTACCTAGAAGTGAGCCCTTGGCCCCAGGTGGGGTCAGGCTGGAGAGTAGCTCAGAGGCCAGGCTTCTATATATGTATCTTGGCATCAACAGAAACAACCACCACATCACTCACAACTCAGGAGAAAACGTCCTAGAAAATGCACATTTGTGTTGAGTTTCAACATCCTGTATGTCGCAGGATGTCAAACCTCCCCTGAGGAAGACTTCAACGGGAAGAGAAAATGCTTACAAGAATGGCAAGGACTATATAAATACACCCCTTTCAAGTTTGGGAGTTTTCTGTTGCTTAAGTTATAATCCTTGCACCAATCTGCCGTTTTCCAAGTCACTGATTACTCTCAAAAAATAAAAAAAGGAGAGTAAGTCTCACGGTTGTAGCAACAGTCCAAATCACAGTATTTATTCTGTACATTTAAGTTTTATTACACTTGAACTCTGCATGCCAAAACACCTACCTCCCATATAAAAGAAATGAAGAAAAAAGCCGAGCCCCAGAACAGGGGCTCCACACTTCCATTCCAGATGATCTAGTCTAATCTTATAAACTGAAATATTTAAAGAGTCTCTAAACCTCGCTGACCTTACTTCTAAAAACCAAGAACATATGGGCACTGCTGGCTTTTCATCTTCTTCCAGCCCTACTAAAATATCCGCTTTGCCAAAATGCAAGAGCCGGGGTGCTGCCAAACTCAGATTCATAACGGGCTGTGTGCGTGAGAGTACCGGGCGGGCGGTGACCGGTCTTCCATGAAAACAGCACACCCGAACAAAGGACCCGAGGCAACATTCTTCTGCTCCTTCCTGATCCATCTCAAAAGCTGTGGGCACCAATCTGGTTAGAGAAATAAAGCCCTGCTGAGGAGTCAGTGGGAAACGGATACCGGCCATGGGCTAGACTGTCACATTTGGTCTCATAATAGGTCACACCCTCTGGCTGCAGAAAACAGTTCCTCAGAATCAGGAAGCCCTGAGGCTCCCTGCAGGCAGGCAGGGCTGAAGGTGGGCCATGGCTCCCTGCCTGCCCCTCCAGACCCTAACCCTCCATCCTTCATTCATCTGATCTCTCTAAGGTCAGTCCTCCCCTGGCTTAAAGTGAGAACATGATTATTCACCTTACAGCAAGGTTATAAAGATTAAAACTATATATATGTATGTGTGTATGTTTATGTACATACATGCATGTATGCATACATGTCAAGTGTTTACACAATGCCTTGCACAAGATGCTCAGAAAACTGTAGCTGAAATAATAATGATGATGATAATTGTATTTATTCTAATAATAGTTATTATTAATATTATTATTCAACTGGAAACAAAACATCTGCTGCTCAAGAAAGATATTCAAATTGAATCCGACCCTACCCATGGGCAAAACCTCGACCCAAATAAACTCAAAAGGCCTTCTGAAAGTTACTGCAAGCAAAGGATTTTATTAAATATCCAAATTAATAATTGAAAGCTTGCCTTGAAAAACAACAGCATAGTTGGGGGGGTGTAATAAAACCCCAGGAAATAGCACTGGTGTAACACTCATTTTTACTTTATTTGGCGGCTAGATTTACACTGAGAGACCCAGGTGAAATATTCTGTAGAGCTACCTGCAAATAGACTGTCAGCTTCCACTCTGATAAAAGGTAAAATATCCTCCACTAAATGGTCTGGTTCACAAAACCGACCCTAAAGTGAACTGATAAATCTGTTCTGACACACGGAAAACTATTTTCATAATCCTGAAAAAGGCCTCTCTTCAAACCCTGGAGCAGGAGCTGGCTGCACAAAGAGCTCTCACACTCTCGAGCATTCCCGGGCCCAGGAGGGAATGATTTTACATTTATAACCCTGTTTCCTGGGACAAACTCCACCAAAAATCACATGTAATCATCACAACCTCCGAGAAAAATAAGACACTCACAAAAAAGTCACAACAATCACAAAGATAGCACATTTACAGGCAGCAAATACCTTGTCAAAATCTGATGCGAGAGACTGAGAGCCTGGGCCGGCTCAGAGGTGAGAGCCGCACTGAGTAATAGTCAATTCTTCATTAAATAGAAGCTCTGACTTCCCAAGAAGCCCTATTAAAAATTAATATCAAAAAGTGTATTGCTCAGCCTAAACTCATCATTCACATCTAACAATACCAAACTGCATTCTAATGAAATTTCTCCTTCAAAATTACCCTGACACCAACACGAAGTTTGGCGCTGCTAGAGGGGCAGCAGCCATGGCTCCCTGTGCCAGCATTTTGAAGATACTCACACCCCCCACCGCGCAGGTCTCTTTCATGCCACCTGCACGCTCCCCAGAATAAACCACACTGCTTGGAACTGCACTGAAACAAGGGCCTTGAAGCCACCAAAGGGATGGTGATGGGGACCCATGGCGTGACCATCACATGTTCCCCTCGGTCAGCACCCATGGCCTGAGAGCACCGGCCCCAGGGCCAAGGTTCACACACCTGAGTGTGGCTGCAGACTGTGCAGGCCACGCCGGGTTGGGGAGCTGCCAGGTATTGAGTCCCCACCACCATAGCACACTCAGGATGTCCTTATCTCCAGCTGCTGCTCAGAAGCCTGGAGAAATTGCCAGCTCTTGACAAGAGTTTCACCACTGGGACCCTGTCACCACATGTAGCAGTGACATTCTACAAGCTAAAGATAGCTGGCCTTCCCAGTTCAGAACCTAGCTCTGACACCAGCTGTGTGGCCCCGGGCAAGGTAAGTTAACTCTTTCATCTCCATCTTCTCAGATTAAAACTGGGCTGCGAACTGCCCCTGCCTCACAGTGGCGTTAGGCTGGAGTGTTTGTAACGTTCTGGAGCAGGGCCTGATACAGTCCGTGCGATGTGTGTCCCTGCTGGCTGGCTGGGAGGGACAGATGGACAAACACATGATGTCTGGTCCTAGGCATCTACACTAAGTCACTTTATATATGAGTTCTGTGAATAATTCCCATTTGCTAGGCACCTGGCATTCAGACACCCCTTCCATCTTGGGGCTACATTTTCACTGTACAAGTCCTGTACCAAGTGAGATGACAGCTGAAAGCACTGGTGAGGTTTTGATGCATAGCAATACAACATTATCATCCTTGTTGTTGCTGTGTGACCAGCCTTTTCCAGGACTTTAAAAAAGAAAAGGAACATGAGAATCCCTGTCACCAATAAGCAGCAAGCTCAGCCAGTGCAGTGGAACATAAAAACAGGCAGGAATGACAGGGAAGCAGGAAATGCCAAACTGTACAATGCTGGCAGCTGGAGCAGAGGAAGGGAAACAGCGCGGGCCGGGCTTTCGGGACTGGCTGTGGCTACGGCAGTGGGAAGGAGGCCGGGACCAAGGGAAGCATCTGGGGGTACAGTCTAACTCCTGGGGACAGGCTGGCACAAGGGAAGTACAATGCAGTGGGCTGACCAGAGGGGCTTTTGAAATGATAATGACAGGCCCAGGACCCAGGAGAAGGTGCCTAATTAATGTGGGCTGGCGTGGGAGACAGGTCAGACTACAGGAAGCAAGGGACGGCTCCCTATGAGGACAGCGTGTCTGAAAAGCCCAGTGGGATCAGGCTGGTTGACCGAGGACTCTCGGTTAGGAACAAAGGCAGCAGCGTGGGTTGCGGGATGGAATGGTACCTGTGCTTCGGGTGCCCCTCCCTGCCCGGCTCTGGGTATGGGTCCTGCCACCCCCAGGGCTCCTCTCTAAAACAGCCAGGCTTCTGGGCTCCTTCCAGCCACTCAAGGGGTGGAGACGTCTCAAATAGCAGAGCTATTATTTGTGCCCTTGGGCGATAAAACCCTGCACCCCAGTCCACTATGAGTGTCACGTCAAGGAGAGAAATGAAGAGGTACATCCCATCCTCAAACAACATGCTTTGTTTTGTGTCACTTTCATGGGACAGAGGTGAAAGTCTACCTGCCCTCAAAGGTGTCAATGTGTGGAGGCTCCTGTGCCGAATAGCAAGCCCCAAACCTTCTAATGGGGCAGGGTGGCATGCACACCTACCTCAAACTGTCCCTTGCCACTGTGGTAGAGGAGCTCATATCACGCCCCCCCCCCACCGTGTGTTCACTATTGTGGGGGAGAAAGAGCCCCTGGAGTCACCCCTTGCTGCTGCCTTCGAACGGTGACCTTGGGGCAGGACCCACACCACCCCTCCCAGATGAAGAGCCTTCAAACCTTACTAAGCTTGCTCTGCTGAGCCCCCAGGAGGAACTGCTGGGCCCTCCCATAGGCAAACAGCTCCAGCACCAAGCTGCACTCAGTACAGGTGGCGGACACCGGCACAGGAGGAGGAAGATGAGGCCTCCCTGGTCTGAGCGGTGCGGGCCTCTCAAGTGACAGATGTCACCTGAAGTACAAAGACAATTTTGTAATTGAAAACTGACAGAGGCAGCCTGAGGATTTGAGGTGTCAGTGTAGACAAGGGGATTCCAGCCGGTGACAAAGGCCCCATGCCCACTGCTGAGTCTGATAGCTGGTGAGGAGGTAATGGAGTTGGTCCCCGAATCTGGCGAGGAAGGCAGCGGTGGCAGACGGGACAGAGTGTGGCTTGCTTGTAAGCTCTGGCAATGGGTGTGCTTGGGGATGAGTTTGGGCAGTGTGCCCTGAATTCCAGATCACCTCGGTGTGATTTCTCTTCTCCTGCAGGAAGGGCCATTAACCTTTCAGATGACAGCCCTGGGACTGGAATGATGAAACGATTTCCGAGGTCAGCAAGGATCTATGTTCTCAAACCTGACATCAACATGCAAAAGTTGTGACTGAATCCAGGTGTACCTGAGAGGAAGACTAAATGCATGTGACAGATCTTCTGCAATCAAAATGCCCCATTTCCCAGAGTAGCTGTCACAGATTGATAACATCCACGCAAAAAGTTAAGTACAATTATGTCTGTCACTGAGAAACAGACTTTGGGACCTGTGACTGACAACTCACTGGAAGCTGACAAATCACCAGAGATCACGAGTATATCTCGGAGAAGTGCCAGGCCACCACCTGAGGGACACGTGAGACAGGCCCGGGGAGGCTTCACCTCAAGGGAGGCTTTGGGCCCTGCAATTGGGAAACAAGCCCTTTCTCCTGGGGAAGGATAGGGGTAGAGAAGGGGGGCCACAGGATGTGGCCATGACCCAGGGCCTACGGGTAGTGGCTTCTCCTTCAGGACCATGGTATGCACAGCTGGACAGCCCAGGTAGATGGGAAGGGAGTGCAGCTCCTGGAACCAACATTCCAGATTTTTTAGGGCAACCCTAGCCGAAGGCTGCATCTACATGAAATGTCCTGCAGCTTCCAGCAGGCTGAGGTCCAGGTACTCATTTCAGACAGACTTTGAGGGGGCAAAACGGCATGTGCCAACTCCGACATGCCAACTCTGGGCTGAGACCCAGAGTGGACACTACTGGGGCCCGTGTCCTGCAAGGTCTCTGTGCATCTCCATCCTGGGTTGGTGCCACAGCACCTTCTCGGCCACCACCCAGGCCTCCTTCAGCCCCACAGCACTGAGAGTGGAAGGCAGTCACTGCGGCCACAGGAGCAAGCCTCAGAGGCCACGGCCCTCTATGTCCCCGCTGCCCCACTGCAGGTCCCCCAGGGCACCCTTACCAAGGACTCTGCTCAACCTGAACTTCTCAGAGAAGATGGTACTTTTATTTTGGTGGTGGTACAGGAGATTGTACCCAGCCTTTTTTTTTAAATTTTGAGACAGGTTCTTGCTAAGTTGCTGAGCTGAGCTTAAATGTTTGATCCTCCTGCCTCAGCTTCCCAGAGTGCCAGGATTACAGGGGTGTGCCACCACACTCAGCAAGATTTCTTAAATAATGCTTAAGAAATATGATTACTCCAAAGCCATCAAAGGCCTGAAAAACTCCAATGCTGTCTGGCCACCTAGGCAGTTGGGAGCTCATGACTGCCCCCCACCCCATCCCCGCAGCTTCTTTAACACTACAGAATTTCCATTTGGGCTATATTATTTATTAACTTTTACAAATGTGGAGCCCAAATATCCGGCATTAGGTTCTAGTGGCTCCCAGAAGCCTTCTCCTTCCCATCCCACCCCAAAACACTTCTACTCTCCTCAACATAACTGATCATTAGGTATCCAAAGCTGGCCATCACTCAGGCCAGAGCTCAGCCCTGTACTCAGGCAGCTGTCCCACGGGCTGACAGGGTGGCAGGAGCAGGGACAGGTCCCTGGCTACACAGCAGGCTGCACCGCACGCTCCCCAGCCTGGCGCCCAGCATGTCGCCTCGCACACACGCTGCTGGCCCACTCCTCCTCGATCAGCTCCTGTGCCAGGGGCCGTGTGACCCTTAGTGGCCTTCATGTGCACTCATCACCTCTCGTCTCTTGGATCCTGCAGTGTGGTGGCTGTGAGGGGATGCGCAGTATTGATTCTGTCACTTGGCACATCGTGCTCCCTAATGGCTCTGTGTCATCTCCAAGTTTGATAAGCACACCTCTGACGTCTTTATCAAGTGCTGATTCCACTGCTCAGCAAGCCCGGGGCAGCAGCCCACCAGGGCTGCCTCCCCTTCACAGAGAACCCCTTGCTTGGCCACACTGGGGGCTTCGGTGCTCAGTCGACTGGATCCCTCTGCCTCCTGGAACTTTTCCAGACCTTCGTCCTGGCGGCAGAACCTTCCTTCCCAGCGGAGTGCAGCATGAGACCCCCGTGTATGTGTTTGTACGGTGGGGGCACTGCCAAAGCCGGCCAGGTGCTTCCTCTACCCACACCCCCGTCCAAGGCAGCAGCCCTGCTGAGCAGCGGGAAAAGCCTGCCTGCCGATGCTCAAGGCTGAGTCACAGCCAGGCTGGCCCTGAAGAGGGCTGAGGGCAGGGATTCGCGGGGCCTGGGCCAGCTGCGCTCCTCTCCCTGCTGGGCAGCATGTATGAGGGATTCGCAGAGGGCAGGCATCCACTGCCCATCCGGAAGGTGGGGCTCCATGTTTGGGGAACCGACCTGCCCTTCTTCACTTGTCACCTGCCAAGAGCAAGTGTGACTGTCTGCTGTGTGAAGACTCCGTGCGGGAAACGAGCCCTGCCACCTATGCTGTCTACGCTGCCTTTTAGGACAAACTCTGCCGCACGTGGCATCCAGTTCACTGGACGGGGCCAAGGGGGCCCCATCTCTCCAGGGACTGGTGTCTCGTTTCACCATGAGCACCTTCTGCAGTAATGAGGCAACCATAGGCTGCGTGCTCTTGCTCCCAGCAGCGGTGCCTGACTCTGGAAAGGGAAGGCTTCATCACTAGGACATGAGTGCCACCAAAAGACTCTTTGTCTGAAATCGTGTTGAGATGGCAGCTCTCTAAAAGTGATGATGAAAAAAATGGAGACACTTTCTAGCTTTTGGGAGGAATGCCCGGGCTCGGGAAGGCGGTCTGTCTGCCTGGGCTCCTCCCTCTTCCTCCCAGCTCCGGTCAGCAGGGAGAATTCTGGGGCTCCCAGCCCGGCACACCTCCCCGCCACCTCCTAGTCAGTCAGTAGAGGGCGCTGCGTCACTACGCTCTGCACGGCTTTGGCTTCTGCAACTTGCTCCCTATGCACACAAAGAACACACTTGAAGACCTGTTTCTAACGCCTGTGGTTTCAATACTCTAGGAGAAAACAGCACAAATCACAAACTTGCTATATAACACGCTGTGGTATCGCCTATGTAAAAAAAAAGACTTGAAGGAAAATACAACAAAAGCTTGTGAGCAAATATTTGCCCCTGGAAAGGGAATTTGTTTTCCTATTATTTTCTAGATTCTACCAGTTTTTTATAAACCTGTGTTGCTCTTGTAATTGAAAAGATCCTATAGTGCTCGGAGATTTGAGGGTCATCTGGAAGGGCAGCGGCACACGTTCTCATGAACACATGCTGGGGACCAGGAGGGTGCTGGGGCCAGGAAATCCTGAGGGCTGAAGCTTTCTGTGTCTACGGAGGGCCTTGACCTTTGCCTGGGACAGAGAAGGCTGAACTGCCTCTTCTGGGAAGTTTACGGGCCCCGATGGCTCCAGGAATAAACTAATACACTCATCCTCTCCTAAACACTTCAATGAAAATTCAGGCAAGTACTCAGCATTTCATTTTTTTAAAAAATCAAAGATATTGGGTACAAAAACAATACTGGATAAAGAAAATCCTGAGAAATTTCACAAAGGACAGAAACAATAACCCATGGTGAATTCAGAGCTTGACTAAGTGCGCATGGCACCTGTAAATCACGGTACAGCAGAAAGGAGAGCTCAGGACAGACAGTGGTTTTTACCTGGCAGCATTAATGTGCATTCAGTGATCCTACTGCACTCTGGCTGGCTTAACTCAGCCAAATTAGAATACATTTTATATTGACTATTTTGACATTTGTTTTATTTGGTAACTAAAACAAAACTGATCCAATTTCCTTGCAGCCATTGTAAACCCTAAACTGTACAACAGAGGTTATAAAATATATAAGCCTTATAAACACTTTGTTCTGATACCCTCTGATTCCACCCGGCTCCCAGTGGTGGGGGTGCTCAGCCTTGTGGCCTCAGTGACAAGTGATCCTCCTCCCCCGCTGGCAGGCAAGCTTCCGGGAGAGCCCTCTGCCCGCTTCACCTGGGAAATGCAGCTCCATCCTTAAGCAACAGGAATTGAACACAGGCCCAGGTGGTCCCCATTTCTGGGCCTTTCCAGATTCTGTGATGTCAACCAGGAGCAGCAGTAACCACTGTGGAACTATGTGGCTTCCTAGGCTACAAAGGAGCCCAAACCAGAGCTGACCCCAGCACAGGTGCCAGATCCCAAGCGAAGGTGATTCAGTACCCCAGGGACTATGCCGTCCTGCTCCTGGAAGAGCCTGCCCATCTCCATTCTGCCATGTGGAAGCTTTGTGGTGCACTCTCATTTAGATGACATTAATCTGCAAATGACACCATCTCACCTTCTTTGCTATTTATTTACATTTGTGGTCCCTTTCTCAGTCCACCATTGCTGTTTGTTCCTTCCTCCCAAACAATTTACAACTAGTGATGCATAGCATTTATTGTTGTACAGCATTTATTGTTATTGTTTTGGTCTTATGAAACAGGGACTTGCTACATAGTTCAGGCAGGCCTTGAAGTCACTATATAGCCCTGGCTGGCCTTGAACTCACACTGATCCTTCTACCTCAGCCTCCCACAGTGCTGGGATTACAGCGTACCACCGTGACCACTGCATGGGTTTTTAATATGACGGGATTCATCTCATCATCTGCTTTTTGCAACAAATGTAGACTAATGCTCCATTAAAACTAAAACTAGGTGAAGAGTGACCTGCAGTTTGATCCACTTGTCAGCTTGTACCTCACTGGGAAAGAAACCAGGTAATAGTGAATATAGTTACTGAGGGACACTCTTGAGTCTCACGTATGTTGCTGGCTGAGGCAGAGGGGGAATTCTGCCTACTGCAGGCCAGAAGTCCCAGCCATGTGGCTACCACACAGGCATCTCTGCATATCCACAAGCTCTTTCAAATACCAAGCACATTTTAAGTTGCATATTCTGCTATTTCAGGAGCCTGCAGCCTATGCACAAAATAGAACACAGAATGACCTTTACATTCAGGTAATGCACAGATTTCTACTTGGGCTTTAAAAATCCCCTGTAAGGCATGAGTTTAGACTACACTTCTACAAGTGTCATCTGTATCCCACACCATTTTAGCAGATCAAAGTGGTGTGTTCTGGAACGTGCAATGCACACCCAAAGCCTCGTGACCACAAGCCACCACCAAGGAGCCTCACCTGGGAAGGTTGGGGACTGGGGTAGAAGCAGCTGATGACTGTGACGGCGTCGTGGGTTGAGATGAGTCATGATTTCTTGGTACTCTGCCCATTCGATACCAGATCCCCATGCTGTTCAATTCCCTTTAGGAGAAAAAAGAAGTATTCATGGTTCTCTTGAGCTGGGACCATTTACTTGAGTCACAAAACAAACCAACTCATTTGAAAGAGTCAAAGCCTCAAACCCGAGGGAGCCAGGTCTTGCCAGGTAAGATGGGTCATAGTCAGAGTCTAGTGTGGGTGTGACAGGGCCAACCAGGCAGGCCTTTGTGACCCACCACCTCCTCCAGCCACCCTGAGCCACCTTCCTACCCTGACTATATGCTCCTTGCTGTGGGTCCTTGAAATGCTTCATGTTACCACGTTGTGGTTGTAAGCTATGCAACAAGCCACGTGGAGGCCTTCACGTAGTTCAAGTGAGACGGCTGGGTGTACAGAGTGGCAGACACAGTTGGCTGGGTTTTCGCCATGAGAGGGCTATCCCCACTCTATCACAACACACCCTCATTGCACGCAGCCCCTCGGAGCCGGCGTCACCACAGAGAACTTCACTCCACAGTCAGGCCATTTGGGCAGATGCTGTGTGACCACACAAGCCAAGCACATGTCCCACAAGTCACCACAATTAGGAGTAAGCAGATATTGTGTCAGGCTTGACAGCCACATGACCTCCTGCTGCAGCTGTGCTTATGAGATAAGGACTTGAGGTCCCTGAACTGCCCAAGTGAGGCTTGCACTTGCCATCTTCCTGCCTCAGCCCCCTAGAGTGCTGGGATTACAGGTGTACTTTGTGCAGGAGTTGTACCAAGATGATTTCTGCCACAGACAGCTTCATGACACCCCCATAGAACTGTGTCTTTCAGACCAAGAGCAAATGAATAGCAACCCTTCAAAAAACTCACAAAATTTTTTATTCTATGGTAAGCTTCTCCATGTACCCCGAGACCTCTTCTAAAGCTCAGTTCTGTCAATTCTGATCAGGTACCCTCATTTCACTGAGTCATGATCCAGACTGCCAGGCTTTGGAGGAGCCCTTTTGAACTGTGGTGTCTCCACCCACACCCCACTCCCTTGGGGTAAACCTCTGCCCCATTCAATGACATGTGGAATGGTACCTGTTTTTAAGAATAAGTGACACAGAACTGGAAATATGAAATTCTATTTCTTTTTTAAAAAAATAACTCTGGAATTTTTCCTCTGGAAAAGAACTTCTGGCCCAAGATGAAATTAAACAATACGTTAACCATCTTTCCAAAATAATATCAAGGAAAAAACTCCAGTTTTGATCATCAAGACAAATATTGGGGAAAAGCTACTACTTTAGAATTGTTTAAATTGGTTAAAATTGCATCTTTTTGTAATAGCACAGTTTATAGTTAAAATACATACAGTTACTAAGATCAGACTTGAAGAGTTCATTACTAAATTGTTGGCTGCTACCATTTGTATGTAAATGGCTGCATCGAGCCATTGAACTGTGGTTAGTCTCTTAACTATTTCCTACTCCTGCAATACTGTTTTCATAATTAAACTGCGCTGCAGAACAGGATGTTTTGAGCGTACAGCACAGGAACGGAATGACCACAGGGCCCTTCTTTTATTTTTTGGTGTACGGCACCCAACTCAGACCCCTGCGCATGCTAGGCCTGTGCTCTACTGAGCTACACACATGCCCAGCCTGACTCATTATTGTTCTCTTTCTCCTTCACCTTTTTTTTTTTTGTACTCGGATATTGAACTCAGGGCACTGAGCCACACCCTCAGCTCTTTTTATACTTTGAAAATTGTGAGACAAGGTACATGTATAATCTCAGCACTCTGGGATGCTGAGGCAGGAGGGTGGCAAGTTCAAGCCCAGCCTGGGCAACTTAGGGACCTCAAGTCCTTAAGACCCACAAAAACCTTGATTCAGAGCATTTGGATACCGTAGCTGAGGAGTCTAAAGAAACCGCAGTGTGTGAAGAGGACATGAGTCTCTCTTTCTGCCATACCTCCTCCCCACTCCTCGGCCTCAGAGCAGGTCTCATCCACTGCCCACGCGGTGTCTGGGATGTGAGGAAAGGGCCTGGCCTGTAGAGTCAAAGGCAGCTCTTGGCTCAAATGAGCAAGATCAAAGCAGAGCACACAACACACCCAGGAGGCTGACCTCTGGTCCACCTGAAAACACTTGGTGACAAGTGTGATGCCTGCAAAGTGGCTAGACGAGGAAGCACATGGCCAACCAGGCTGAAGACCACCTGCCACAGATTCACCTGGGAGACCCAAGTTTCCATGCCGAGTCCTACCTGGCCTCCATATTTTGGGGAGTGCCACACCCACCAGACTGTCCTTGAGTTCTGTTGGAGCTGCCCGTGTTTCCTGCTCAACCTGGTTAATCAGAGGACAGTTTCCAAATAGCAGTGACCAGTTCAGGGTACACCAACCCTAGTTAGATCACCCAAGACTGAGACTGAATTGCAGAACTTCTGTGTGAACCACCTGGAATGTAGCTTTACCCTGTGCCTCTGGACTTGAACCTTGAGGAAAGGTTCTCCACCACGGCTCCCCAGAGATCAGGTGTCAGGGGCAGTCCTCTTGGAGGACCGAGAGAAGAGGGGACAGGGAAGTTAAGTCCTAGGCATCCTTTGAGTTCTTAGTTCCAGCAGCTAGAAGCCAATCTGGCCTCTGAACTTTCCTGTTATGCCCTTCACAGAACCCTGTTTAAGCCAGTCTGGATTGGGTTTTCTGTCACTTACAATTAAGGGAGCGAAGAGTGAGATTTTGAGATTCCACTGCACTTAGTATTTATGCAGTAATCACAGGGCCAGACCTTTGTCCCATGCTGAGGTTTCCAGGGAACAGGACATGAATGGGCCCTGGCCTAGCAGTTCCCTTTTACTGGGAAGACAAACATCCGACTGAAAACCCACTGCGAGGTTCCACAGGGCATGCAATATCTGTGTTTCTTCCCAGAGCAGCACCCTCCAGGGTGCCTGGAATAAAACCCAGGCAGCCACCATGTCCTAGGAGGCTCTGCCACTTCCCACAGCCCCAGTGCTCCGTCCCTGCTTGTGCTGTCCAACAAGGCATACTGCTCCCTGGCCCTGGAATGTGGCACGTCCGCCCCCTTCCCACCGACGCTTCTGCTCAGGCCAGCAGCTTTGCCTCCCCACCTCACACAGTTCTAGGAACGCATCCTCAGGAGTGACCTGAGCTCCCCGGGGAAGGCAGCAGCCAAGAACAGTGTTCCCGGGACTCACCCAATGAACGTGTACTGAGGAGGCGCCTGCTTGGTCCGGCCCATGATCCGAATGTCGCAGATGGCGGCTTCGGTTGAATCCCGGGGGATGAACTTAATGCACAGCCTCTTCTTCCTAAAAGCCACCTCCTCTGAAGGAAAGGACAACGGAGATGTGTCTCTGGTGATGCCACCCTCTGCTCTGAAAACCCTGTCTTCCCAGTTGCAGAAGTGACGGGTTTCCCTGGCCCCCAGACAGAAGGGCTGCACTCTATGCCCTGCCTTCCCTGGGGCTTCAGTGGACAAGCCGTGACAACAGGGTGTGTCAGTCCCCGCCCCGTGCCCAGCCTGGCCCCACACACCAGCCAAGGGGCGCTAAGGTCAGGTTTAAGGTCAGGACCCAGGAGCCCATAGTCTCTGCAATAAGCCCCCGGGCAGCTTCTGAGGTTCAGTAGTGCTCCTACATGGACCTTTCTTTTTCGCTTTTTATCACAGAAATCTTCACACGTAGCACATAAAGCAGGGAACAGCACGGTGAACCCACACATGCTCTAGTCCCCCGCTCTGAACACAGTGACGGTGGATGGAATGGGCCCATAGTTCCCCCTCCCCGCTCTCTAGCTCTGCAACATTCAAAACGAACCCCCAACAGCACACTGTGCGCCCCAGCCCCGTCTTAGCAGGCATCTGCGATTGATAGTCTTTGCCAACACGATCACCACGCCATTACCATTCCTAACGAAATCAACAAAAGTCCGTCGTAACACCCAATGGATGGGCTCCATCTGAGTTTTCTCCATCAGCGCAAGATGCCATCGTACTGTTGGTCTGCAGCGTGGATCAAGACTCTGGCCGTGGCTTGTCAGGTGTCTCCGGGGCCCGCTCCCATGCTGTTCCGGGCACTGACATGCCTTTCTCCTCCCCATAATGTGACAGAGCTAAAGGCTGGATGAGACTCAGGCTGGCTCTTTGAGCTGACAAGCTCACAGGTGGCTTGTGTCCTCCCTACAGCGTCACATCACAGAGCCACTTCCTTTGGTTGGGTTCCTGAACTGTCAGCCTGGGACCTCCGTCACTGAGTTCTCCAACTGCCACTCCTGGAGCAGTTTTCTCACCTGCAGGTGACAATTGCTAAGGTCCACACCGCTACAAGGGTTTCAGGGTGGTGACTTTCTAATGCTGCCATCCCTTCTATGCTGACGGGCTGGAATTCTTCTACACAAAAGCGGTTTTTCTTCGTCATCTTCTTAGTCTCCCTGAAGTAGGTTTACACAGGACAGGGTGTGTGATTCTTTTCTTGCACAGTGATCTGGTGCCTTGCAACTGCCAGTGCTAACTGGCAAGGTGGGTTTTTGTTGTCCACCCGTGGTTTTGAACACTCTTTTCAAACAACCCTTGAGTCCATGGGGTCTGAGCTGAAGCTGCCTTTCTGTCATTTTCTGGTACCGTGCCCTTAGGAGAGTTACTTAGACCTTTAGAATCTCAGTTTTGTTGTTCGAAAAAGGGACTGGTGACACCATGCCCCTAGGGACTTCAGGTGGACACAAGTTGGTAACACTCGATTCCCCTAGCCAGTGCCTGGCACACAGTAAGTGCTCAGCAAACAACAGCTACGAGGGAGCTTACCAACAAAATGACAAGGATGCTTCAAGTATATAATTGATGTCCCTGCTTGGTATTGACCTTCAAGACTTTCCCGTTCTGTGGCACAAAATATGAACATTTATAGCACATTTAAATCAAGGAGTGAATGAGGGAGTGGCAGCCCTGCCTGCATACTCAACAAGGACAGAATCAGTGATACTGGTGGTGGCTGTTTTTTTGGGTGGAGAGTGGGATTATTTTTTAAAAGGTCAGACTGAAACTAGAAATGCTGAGTCCTTTTCCTTTTCCCAGGTGTAGAAGCTGAGGGCTAGACCAGATCTGAATCTACATCCCAAACACTGTCCCCAGTGAGGTGGGAATAGCATTCTGGGGAGAGGAGTATCCAGGGCAACCCTATACTGTCAAAAATTATTAGCCACTAAGATCAGCCGTGGAAGGCAGGACAAGAGGAGACCTTTCTCCAAGTAACCAAACACAGGTGACTGACTTGTTCGTGGCTTCTCCATCTCTCCTCTGCAGCACGCTCAGGGTAAGGGATGGAGCCGCTCATTACACATGCTTAAGCAGGCCTAATTTTAAGTAAACATATTATACATAGTCAATAGAAATGTGTTCACTCATGCTAATGAACACAGAGAAAGTACACAGCACTTCACTAGAACAAACAACCTACCCATTTTTAAGTGCTGTATGGATGGTACTAAACTATATTTTAAATTAATTACAGAAGTCTCATCTTTTTTGGCTGACTGTATGAAATCAGGGCCTTAAATACTCTCCCACAATGCAGGGCTGACCGTAAGGCTCTCCTGGGAAATGGCCTTTTGACCAGAATGTAAAGGCTACCCCCACCCGCCCTCCTGTATGACTGGCCCATCGACAGACATAAGCACCACAGCCCTGAGATGGGGGCCACTTCCCAAAGGGGAGCATTGGGTCTGCAGTCCACTGCCATAAAATGATGGGCCTAGCCAGCACTCAGCTGGAGATGGGAGGAGCCTGTGGCCCTGCAGTGCCCCCGTATGAGGACAACCCAAGTCCATGAGTTGTCAGGAACAAAAATCAAGGCATATTTTACAACTATGAAAAGCATGGGGAAAAGGGGGACAGTAATACAAGTCTGTAAGACAACTTCAGTTGATAAGCAGACATAATAAGCAGAAATCGCAAGCAAATACTTGTGAAAATGTTCAGTCTTGCTACTAAACAATGAAGTAAAAATTAAGCATAAATTAAAATAGTAAAACTAAATATAGATTTGAGAACCTATGCTGGTAAGCATAGCCTTTACAGTGAGCCTGTATCACTACTGCAAACATAAACCCACATTTCTGGGTATCAGTTTGGCTACAGAGAGCAATAAGCTTATCTTCACAGAGGCCATGTGATAGGCAAGGCATGGTGTAGGGGGGTACCTCAGGTAATTCAGAGATGAAGGAAACACAGATGGTCCTCAAAAGGAGAGACTGAAGAAAACACCTATTGGCTATAATGCAAGTGACCAGCAACATTATGAAGTGGTTAATGCCCCTCACTTGACAGGTAAAGAAACTGAGGTCCAGGAGGATGATGGGATTTACCCAGGGTTCCACAGTTGTAAGTGGCAGAGCTAAACAAACACAAGGTGAGATGGACTCCAGATCCATGTTTCTCCACACCAAGTGGCAGTCTGTCTCAACACAGGGAAAGACAGGAATTTGAGGCAGAGCTGAGCATTTCTTTGGCTTCTGCCACTGTTGAGTTGCACATGGTCACTTCTGCCCATCCCTATGACAGAGCACAGCCATTTTGTCTGTAAGGTGGTGATGCAAGTCCTTGGCAGGCCTGGTTCCACCTGGACCATGTTCCCTGAGGGCAGGGCCGGCCTCTGTGCATGCCTCTAGCCAGAACCTTGCAGTGCCCGGCCCTGATTCTGAGAGCAGGAGCGTGAGCTGCCTTTAAAGGGGAACCTAGGACCAGGGAGCAGGTGATGCTCATTGACAGTTACCCCAGGACATAGGGTGTGGGCAGTGTGAGAGAGGGACAGGCACTGCAGGCAGGGAAAACAGCACCCCAGATAACTGGGGTCACAAGAGAAAGAAGTGTGAAGACAGCACAGCGAGGGCTGCATCTGTGGAAGCTCCAGGATGTGTTTCGTGAGCAGGGATGGCGGCAGACAGTGGAGGACCTGGCCGACTCAAGTACTCGGAAACGTGTCACCAGGAAGTCATTCAAAACCCATCGACAGATTCAGTATCGCGCCTATCAAAACTGCAGCTGCTTTCTTTGCAGAAACTGACAAGCTAATCCCAAAATTCATGTGGAAATTCAAAAGACCCAGAATAGCCAAAATGTTTCTTAAAAAAAAGAACAAAGTGGGAGGAGTCATACTTCCCGTTTCAAAAACCTGCTGCAAAGCTACCACAATCAAGAGTGTGTGGTACTCACATAGGGAAAAGATAGATGCAAGAGAACTCCTAGTCCAGAAGGAGGATGCTGGGAGTGCAACAGAGGAAAAGAGGAGTCTTTTCAATAGACGGTGCTGGGACAGCTGGGTATGTGCAAAAATAAAATTGGATCCTATCTCACAAAAATCAACTGAAAGGGGATCTAAGATGTAGGTGTAAAAGCTAAAACTACAAAACTCTTGAAAGAGAAAACAGGCATAACACGCAACAGATTAGGTCATGGTTTCTCACGTATGACATGAAAAGTGTCATCAACAAAGGAGGAAGTGTGTAAGCAGAGCTCTAAAGAAGACGGAATTTTGTGTTTCACAAGATACTATCAAGAGAGTGAAAAGAAAACCCAGGAAATGGGAGATTTGCCAAGCGTATAAGGGATTTCTAATTAAAATACGTATATTAAAATATTCTTACAACTCCGTAACAGAAAGACAGCCCATTTACAAAATGAGCAACGCACCTGAAGAGACATTTCTTCAGGGGAGATACACAAATGGCCAACAGCACAGTGCTACAGGGAAATGCAAAGCACAGCCACCAGGTGATGGCACTTCACTCCCTTGAGGATGGCTGCAATCAAAATGGTGGGTGACAAGGGTTGTGCTGTGCGGAAAGCACAAGTCTCATAGCCGCTGGTGAAATGTAAAATGGTGTAGCTCCTTTGAAAAACAGTGCCACGGTCCCTCAAAGAGTGAAACAAAGATTGTAGATGACCCAGTAATTCCACACAGTGCTATATCCCCTAGGGAACCAAAAAACATTTGTCCATACAAAACGCTGCATGTGAATCATCAGAGCACCATTATATATAGTAGCCAAAAAGTGGAAGCAGCCCAAACATTTGTCAGTTGAATGAATAGTCAGAAAATGGCATATCCATAGAAAATTACACTATTTGGCAATACAAAAGAATGAAGTACTAACACATGCCACACCACGGACCACCCTTGAAAACATTACGCTAAGTGAAAGAAATCAGACACATAGCTGGGCATGGTGGCATTTGCCTGTCATCCCAGCACTTGGGAGGCTGAGGCAGGAGGATCGCCATGAGTTCGGGGCCAGCCTGGGCTACATAAGCAAGTTTAAGACCAGCCTGAACTACACAGTGAAACCCTGTCTCCAAAACAAAAGTCTACAAATAGCATGTTTCCATTTATAGGAAATAAAAATGATGGGTGATAGACTTGTATGTGTATTCTAGGTACTTACAGGGGTGTGTGTGTTGTATGCATGACCTTGGCTAAATGCTTTAATCCCTTGGCTAAATGCTTTAATCCCTGAGTATTTACTGTGCCTCATTTTTCTCTCTATGTGAAGTGGGTAGAATAATATTATCCCTGAAGAGAGGTTTTCTGAAGACAATATGGTATCATGTATGTAAACCATTTACCACAGGGGCTAGCACATGAAAAACACATGATATATATCAGTTATTGTAATTATTAGCTAATACAAATAATGACAGACAAAAAGCAACCCACTGTCTGAAGGTGAGGAGATCATCAAGAAAATACAAACATGCTAAACAATGCAATCTACTTGCTTTATTAAAATAACTGCCGTGGGGAAGGTCTGTGTAGACACGGAAAGTCTGTTTAGCGTGAAATGCTTATAAGCAAATGGCAGACAGAGTGGTCCAAAGTGGGACCAACCATAGGAAGATAAAAATATGCACGGCAAAGAACAAGAGATGGAATTTCATAAATAAACCCTGTGCCACAGAAAAAGGGCCTCTGTGTTTTTTATTTCCTATTTCATCATTATGGTTATGCAGAGTTGGCTGAAGAGTCACTCAAAATAAAATAAATTATATTTCATGCGAGGAGGAAGCTCAAATGTCCAGTGGCTTTCCAGGTCCCTTTCACTACCCCCATGGCCACAACGGCAGAGTCAGAAAACCCAGGCACCCAGGGTCCCAGAGCAGCTTCCGTGTCATCTGCAGTTTGCTCCTGCTCAGCTCAGAATTGCTCAGTGGTCAGAATATCCGTTCCGATTCAAATCCTGTGTGCACCAACCTGCAGTCATTCTGTCCTCACTTTCCTCGTTTGCTCAATGGACCCCAAATGGGTCCACTCTTGCACTCGTAGTGGCTATGTGTCTTCTGATTTTTTTTTTTCCCCTTGTGCTTCTGTGTCCTATACCAAGCTTGGCTTCATCAACACCAGGGGATGAAAGATGAGCTCTCACTAGGCTCAAGCTCCTTCCCAAGTGAGCTCTTGCGGCAGGAGGCGCCTTCTAAGGGAAACGGACCTTTTCTATTCATTTCCATGCCATAGCTCAGAACAGCTGTAAATCCCTTGCAGAACCCAAGGCGATGGGCACCAGAAGCCGCAGGCTTTATTCAGGGGCATGCGGTGAGCCCTCCTAAAATGTTTTCCAAAGACAACACCCATAAAGTGTACTTTTAAATACACCTGAGAAAGGAGACTTTCATGTCATGGGCAGTGCTGGGGGTGACTCACGTGTGTCCACCGTCTCCTGGATGGGGATAAAGCCCACGGGCAGCGTGTCCTTGATGTCAATGAGCTTCATGTCCACTAACACATTCCCCAAATGACTCTTGGGAAGAAAGAAAAGAGATACAGACTATTAATGTGAACATGCCTGCAGTGGGTTTGCCATTCTGCCCTCAAGATGCATATTTAACACAATGACTCATGCAGCTTTACTACAGCAGGTTAATTAGAGTAGGTGACACTTAATGTTCCCCAGCGGTTACATAAGGACTCTGGTGGCCCCCGGGAAGGAATTTCATCTGCAGAACCTCAGAGCCACTCACTCAAATGTGGCCCTTGTGAGCTGGATAAACAACCCAGAAGACGCTATAGACATAACCCAGCAGAGGGCAGCTGTGCACGCGTGTCCCCAGACCTGGCCACCACTCAGCCCCAAGTGGCCGATCTCAGGGCCAGTAGGCTTTAGAAACAGCCTTTAGAAACAGATTTCCGGACTACTTGCAATGGCAAGTTGAATCTAAACCAATAGGTACCAATCACACTCTTAAGTGATCATTGCTCTTCATACTGACACACATTTTGGTGGCTAGATACATTTTGCAAAAATCCCAAGAATCATAAACTAATGCAGAGTGAAAGCTGGGCTGACTCAGTATTACACATCCTCTAAAACGACATGCACAAGGCCTCTTAAAGCTCCTATTTAGTGGTAGTATATGGGGTCCACCGTGCAGTTTCTGTAACCAGTATAAAAACATCTTTCGAAGACAGTGCAGCACCATTCTGTATAATTGCAAGAGAGAATTCTTTGTGAACACACCAGCACTTGCAGCCTGCATTTCACGTTGGAAACAGCCTGAAGAAATCTGCCCTGTAATGTAAATACACGGGGCCACCGTGGAGATTTCATTAACATCTTCAGAGTCGTCTGCAGCCTAGTTCCACTGTCTCTAGTCAGAGCCAGTTAGGGGAAGAATGATGGGCTCTGATCGCAAATCTCTCCTGTCAGGGTACTGCGCCACACTCCGCACGCCCATTCTCCGAGGCACGTCATCCCTGAAGCCCAGAGTGCACAGGCCCTCGCTTTCACACTTGTCTGCCTCCCTGCATAGAGGGTCAGCCTGTCCCTCTGCCCTAGCGGCAACCTCCCGCATCACCGTTCCCACTTCTCAGAGAAGAGCTCCTACCTCCATCTCCGTGCCTGGGCCCCCAGACCCCACCTCCACCTGGGTGGTGCTAACATCTCTGAGGGCAAGCAGGGAATTCTCACCAAGAAAACTAAGCCATCCTCTCTCCGGGCACTCCCTGGTTTCCTTCATGTCAATGTATCATCATGTATTTGTAAGGTTATTTGTTTAACATCTGTCTCTCCTCTGGAGCTTAAGAACCATGAGAACCAAAATTATCTCTGCTCCTACTGTAAGCCCAAGCCTGGTACTGTTTTTGCCCCATACTAGGTGCCCAATAATTATTTGCTGAATAAACTAATGTACTGGGTACATTTTTCAAAGGGGTGGTCTCTGACAGGCAGCAATCAAATCAGATTTGCTTGGACGGCAAATCTAAACCATATCATAAAAATCCTGGAAGCATGTTGAATAAATACATCATGAATCCAGAGTGCACAAATGAGTAACTTCTTCAAATTGAAATATGAAGGTCAATGTGGCAAGCATGACCTCTGGCCAGTGTTTTCGTGGCCCTGCCATCGGGAAACCGTTTCTCTCTCAGCACTCCGGTATTTGCCGGCAATTTCATATGATCACATCTCAGGTGCTGGGACTCAGAAGACAATATGCAGTGCAGCAAGTGGAAAGCGGGGCCTCCCTGGTGTGGAATAAACCTCTGACCGCACAGGAGGGGCTGGGACAGTTAACCTAACTCGCCAACATCAGCTGCTTTCACGGCCGCCGGATCTAATCTGTCATATTTTTTTTTTTTCGGAGCAGTTGCTTTTCCATGTCATCACTGCTTTCTGCATTGAGAAATTAACAACTGGGCATGTTTTGCTGCCCTGTGGATGGATGGGCATTCATCAATACCCTTCTCAAATGTCTCCTGCTTGACAAGTTGGGTTTCGCAGAAGTCAACTGCAAACCACTTAGCGATCGCACCCTCTATGCTCTCTGCAAACGTCCGTGATCATAAAACCAGAACATCAGTGGTGCGGCCATTAAAAGAACCATCGGGAAACCCTCTCATGCATACAAAATGGGAGGCTCCGCAGCCCAAGTGTGGCCCTCCTCGCTGCTACAGAGTTTAATCCTGTAGGTCTGCGACACCATTAATTTTGCTTGTTCCCCTCCCCTCCCCCACCTGTGCTCTCTTTCATTTCCTCCTCATAAATATGAAGAACGTATTCCCAATCCTTGTTGAGCAAATGATTCATGCCAAAAGCCCAATATGCACTGACTCAGGGTATTTATATTGTCTCTGGTAGCCAGTATTTGCTAGTATACTGTAATTATTTTTGACAACCTTGCATTTAAGGTAGCCACAGATAACCAACTTAATATTCAAATGTTCATAAATCCTTCTGTTTAATATCCTCCCTACCTAATCTATGTACATTATTATTACAGGTAATGCAGAAAGTACAGGGCATGAAAAGGGCAATTAATCTCGATCTTTCCCCAGGAAGCAATGTCACTCCAAAGCCTGGTTTCTGTATTAACAGCATTATTGGGGGAAAAGAATTTAGGTTCCAAAGGAGGCTTCCAAACTCCTACGCTGGGAGTCTCAAGTTGCCTAATTAAGAATCTGCCCAGTCTTGAGATCCCATACCCTCCTGCACAATTGTAAAAATTATGTTCTGCAAACCCTTGCCTCAGAGTGTAGGGCTGGGACAGATTGGACGCCTGGGATTAAAATGCGCCCCGCTCCTGAGTTGCACATGGGCCCCTGCTATCCCTCTGATTTGATCCCAAATCAAATTCAATCCTTTGACTTGATCATTTAGGACTCATTCATTCTTTTCTTCAAAAACACCACCCTGTCACATGGCCCGAGAGCGAGGCGGGACGACTCCCACTGCCTTCACCCTTTTCCCTCTCGCCCCCCTCCATTCTGCCCCATACAGGGCTGTTTAATGTCAACAAATGCTCACAAAATCAGTGTGCTCTCTGTAGTGCTGACTCAAGACACCCAAAACTAATGAGCCCCAGTGACTTCTCTCTGTCACGTTGGTCTTGTAACTGTCTCCACCCCTGGGGAGATAGAACTAACACCCAACAGCCTTCTGGGGGAAAATACAACAAAAACCAAAACCAAAAATGGGCACAGGGGCGGCAGCTTGTCCTCTGAGGCTGCAGAACTACATCTTCCGGCCGGGGAAGGCTGCGAAGATACCAGGGAGAGACACATGGAAACCGCAAGAGGAGACAGTATGTGGACAGGTGTCCTGGGAGTTCCTCCTCACAGCCCAAGAGGTGATGAGGATGCTGACATTCCACAGGAAGCAGCGGCCAGTGGACAGAACAGAGGTGACAAAAGCTAAAATCAGAACTAGTCGCAAAGAAGAGCTTGGGTAAGCTCCAGGACAAAAGGGCTGGGGGTGCCCCAAGGGGTGTGGCCAGGAAGGATGAGCCATAGAAGCTGATGACCTTGTGAGCCCAGTGGCTGGGAGGCCAACATCAGACCTGTTCTTTGGTGTCTCTTCAGGCCACGGTGAATCCCAGGGACCGGCACAATGCACAGCAAGCTCACGGCACAGACAAAAGCTCTAGCTCAGCCACCACTTTCCTGGTACTGAAGATGCCCTCATGCCCTGTATTAAAAAGACTTCCTAATCTTAGCACTTAGACTTTGCCTGACTCCAGAAGCACTGCACTTCATAACAAGCAAATATACTGCTCCTGCAGTTAGGGGGAAAATGCAAGCAGTGACTTTTTCCCCAGTCTTGGGCATGTTAGGAATAATTTTCCTAACGCAGTATCATCAACAAACAACAGGAATGGGTGGTGGAAGGGTGTATGCCAGAGGTCCACATTCAGCAAACATGGAAGGGACTCATGACAGATTCTGACCAAGGGCTGTGGTGGGGAGGAAGATTTCTTGCCTTTTAGACTTCTGAGTAAGAATGTATGAAGTTCTTGCGTTGGTTTGGTTTTTCTCTTTAAATTTAAGAATTTTTTCAGTACGTATCTGCAGTACCTCAGGATTATGTCCCCTGGGTGAGTCGCTATACGCACACAGGCATCTTAATTTCCTTTACTCTCCCTTCTCCTCCCCGCACCCCTCTTGGTCCCCTCGGTTTTCCTTCTAACCACAGACATAACAAATTCTAAGAATTGGTACAGATATTTCAAAAAAGAATTATGTGCACTAGAAAGACACAAAAACATTTAAACCAACAATAAAACATCCCCCTTAAAAATGAAACATCTGACTGTTCTCAATATATTTGGGGTCAGACAAGACCACTGACTTAGAGTAAGCCTTAAACTATCAAATCTTAGCGTCATCCTTTATGGGGAGAGGGTAACGCTGGGAGCCACCGTCTAAGGAGAGAGAGACTCCCATGTGCACAGTGCCCAGGGCGGCCTCTGCCGGGGAGGAGAACACTAGGTTGCTTCCCTTTTTTCTAAACCACCCGTTAAAATGCTTTACTAGGAAAGCCTCAGTACATTTCTTTAAACTTTCCTAATTTATAGGCCCAA
Source organism: Dinomys branickii (assembly GCA_004027595.1). NCBI lineage: Eukaryota > Metazoa > Chordata > Mammalia > Rodentia > Dinomyidae > Dinomys > Dinomys branickii. Next base: position 15,987 of record PVLD010006547.1, on the reverse strand, counting down.
GTACCAAAAAAGAGTGTACTAAGAAATGTGCACATATAGACGCTTACCTACAAAAATAATGAAATGTCCTGTCACATAGAGACTCTGAGTGAAAAAAAAAGTCCTCTTTGAAACAAGGGCAGGTCTGGGACTAGGGGTGGGAAACGAGTGAGAGAGAGAGAGAGAGAGAGAGAGAGAGAGAGAGTGTGTGTGGGAGAGAGAAAGAGAGACAGAGGGAGAGAGGGAGGGAGGGAGCAAGATGTGAGTTCTCCTTTCATCGGGGCTGCATTAAATCCAGCTCCACTGGCTGACTCTCACATCCATACCGGTGTGTGATTTGTCACTTGGACGAAAGGTAGGCAAATGATAGCTGCAAGAGAAATTTTCCGGTTTTCTTTGGAGAACACATTTTAATAGAATTCACTGTACACTTGGGTACGTGGTTAATAACACTGTTAATAAATGAAACACAGCGCTGGCTGCTGATTCTACCCAGTTCACTAAAACCAGAGATAAATTAATAAGGCAATGAAAATAAACCACAAAAAAAAAAAATGAGGAAATTCTGAGCAGGAATATGTATTACTCCTGCTCACTCAGCAAATGGAAACGACCACTAGACTTACATTTTCTTTGGAAAATGATCTTGTGAAACACAGGTATCTGGTAACCTTGGACTTGAATAAGCCGTCTTTCCAGAGGTCAGCGTCCACACCATCTGCCGTCTGTGCGACCTGCACCGGAGAGACAGGAGAGAATCGCAAGACAAGATGGAACTGAAGGTGTGCGCATGCCGCTCCCCTGTACCTGTTCCAATTAACACCGGCCCGAACTCTCATGGCATCTCATTAGTTCGTTTCACTAGGCACAGGGAGGAGAGAGTTTCCAAAGGGGAAAAGGGAGAGTGTGAAAAACACAACTTCTAAAAATATTGTCCCTGGGGAGGCCATTGATTAAAGACACTCTGACAAAAACGGTCCTAATGAGAAAAGAGCAACTTTTGTTGTAATGGACGAAGAAGGGACTGGGAAGTCAGCACATCAGTTGTTCATTACCACACACTCCGGGGAAGGCGCAGGGGGCACAGGAAGGCCCAGTGGTGTGTGAAATGCACGTGGGGGGGCGCTGCCTGTGGGGGACTGATACAGCCTCTGACCTGGCAGGGGCTGCGGGGCTCTTCCGCCAAGGGATTCCCAAGGAAATGGGTCAGGGAAACTGGCTCCGCACTGCATCTTCAGGCTACGAGTCCTGAAAGTGGAATTCGAGGTCAGAAACTGCCTCACAATGAAACAGTAAAAACAATCAGTTCCCTGTTTCTAGTCTTGCTCGGAAGCCATTTTCTCACATCCAGCTGTAGAAATTCTCCTCCAGGAAATGACCAAGGGTGAGGCCGGTTTTGATCTGCCTGACTGCACTGGACTGGGGTGCTGGCATGATCATGTGCGTGCTGGGCTCGCAAGGGTGACTGGAGGCAGAGGCAGAGGGCTGGAGGAGCCTGCTATTTTCTTCCCTCCTCTCTCTCCAGGCTGCTGTCTTACTAGGTGGCCAGGGCTGGGTCTACGTTCTCACCTAGCTGCTCAATGTGACATCACAGCACCGGGTGACAAGGGATCGACCGTCTACACAGTGCAGCCCCATAAAGGGAAGGCCAGCCCCACGTTTCAGACCGTATTGAAAGGGGTCTTCAACTGTCTGCTTTTGGACTGCTCTGGGGTTGTCCTTTGGAGGCTTTCCCTGGGTCTAGACCTTGATCTGACAAGCTGATGGCCATTCTGACAAACTGCTGAGAGTGGCCCCCTTTTTTACCCAAGGCTGCCGTGGTCCAGCCCTGTCCCGTGCACACTGAACTCGGGCACTGCATTGCATGTCAACAGTCTCTGACCCTGACAGGCCCACGGTGTGGCCACGGGGCTCCCTGGGACATGCCTGGAGCCTACGCTCTCCAAGGAGGAAAAGCCAAAAAGCCAGTTGACATTAGAAAAAAATGCTCATTTTTCAAACAGAACAATTGTAAATTAACAAATACAAGGACTGGGAGAAAAGGCCCTTATGCTGAGTATGTAAATCTCTTTGACCTGAAAGCTGAAGGAGGATTGGTATGGGAATAATTTTAGGAGCTGTCTGCTCCAAGTATGTGTGTTGTAATCCCCACGCCCTGAACAAAGGGGTGAGGCCTTGTTAAGTGGGTTTCCCCGATCGGGCCCACATCAAGATTCCAGGGAAGTATGAGATTGTAGGCTGTGTGTGGTCTTGGCCTCTGCACCTTGCCTTCACCCTGCAACAGATGGACCCAGGCGGCTCTTCCATCCAGGCATACAAAGGTCCTTCCCTGAGCTAACTATCTTCAAGACAAATGGCACAGTGTAAGGTGGACCAGGAAGGCTGGAGAAGGCTGGGGTATGGGGCATGGGGCAGAGAACCAAAGAACCAGTGAGGAAAAGGCAGGCAGAATCCCCAAGCAGACCTGAACTGCATGCCCAGAGGCTTCAGAAGTCCTGTGTCCACCTGTGTACTGTGGACATACTGTCCTGCTGGAGTCACTGCTGGGCTACAGGAGATACTCCATGCACAAGCACCCCACAGAGCATTTGCAAAGACAGCCCAGCATTTCTAAGCTGAACATGAAGACACTGTGGTCTGACATCAAACCAGGCATTCCAAGTTAGGTCATGAACATCAGGATTAAAAAGTCCCATAATGTCCCATGGGGCTCAGCTCCCACCCACAGCCCTCTGAGATGCCTTCTCCATCTCTGGACCTCAATCTGGTCTTCAAAGGCAAATACATGTGTGTGAGTGGTGTTCTGCTCCCCCAGCCATCTGGCCTGGATTATGAGCTTCACCAGGACCAGGCCAATGCCTCTTCATATTTTATCCCCTGCACCAAGCACAATGCCTGACAGATGGGCTTGGTCAAAACTTGTGAAAGGAAGGAAGGAATCAACCGCTGAATTGGAGCAAAGCATAAAAGCCACATACCCTGCCAGCCACCCAGGTGACGTAGTAAGAATGTTTTTAAATAAAGTTTTTAAAAGTGAGCCCACTGAGCTGAACAGAACTCTAGGACCTCTTTAATACCCAGGCTCCTCCTCCCCCCACCCCCAAACGGCTACTGTGTGAGGCACACTCCCATCTCAGCACTGAGGCCACCTGTGCTTCCGGTTGGCTTGTCTGTTCTCCGCCTTGTTCCCAAAACTGTTTGCCATGTTTCACATGGCTGCTGATCACTATGCATCTAGAGCACGTTACAGGAAACACACACACACACTATCTCCCCCCCCCTTCTCTCTCTCTCTCATGTTTGCTGCACCTCTGTCTCTCTTTCTAGCCTTCCCAGGGTGCTGGAGTGGGTGGCCCAATAACAGGGCAGTGGAAGGTCTCTTCCCTGACATTAGTTTTCTAAAATGACAAGTAGCAAAAGTAGGAACCTGCTATAACAAAGAGCAAGAGAGGAACAAAACACAAGAGAGAGGCCAACGTTCCTGGAGCTGTGGAAAAGGGGGATTTAGCAAGGGAAAAGAGCTACAACCTAAGGACCTTTGGGGGCCAGTACAGAGGAGGCTGACTTGCCCCTCGGAGCCCAGGGCCCAGTCACCATACGCTACGGAGGTGGGTAGGGTTGGGGCACGAGGGGAGTGAGCTTAGGACTGGAGTGGGTGGGCCAGAATAAGGTCTATGAAGAACACTGAGAGACTCGCAGACCCCACACTCATTTCAGGAGTATTTGTGCAGAAGAGTGCTGGAGAGGCTCCGCATGCCAGAGGGGAGGGAGGTGCGGAAGGAGCTGGGGGAGAGGGTGCACCTCCAGATTAGAAACAGGGGGCTAACTGCACAATGAATGGGTGCCCCCCAGATCACCCTTCCTCCTGCTTCCAGGCGTCTCCCCTAGTGCTGGGTGAGGAAGGGCTTGTCTCTGCAGACACTGAGGGGTGCCAGAGGAGGATACCCACACAGACAAAGGGGTGTCCCGCTACAGTGCTCACTGTGTGGCCCACCAACTAGCAGGCCACCCAGCCAGGAGCTCCAACCAGGAGCCAGCGCCTCGCTTCTAGGTATCAACCAACAACAAAGGATCAGGCTCAGGGGAGCTCAAGGGTAGCACAGATGAGAGGAGGAAACCAGCTAAACAACAGCCAAGCCTATAATCAAAGGAAACGTTGCAAACAACAAATAAGAACGGAATACTATGAAAACTCTTGAAGAAAGAACACTGTAAACAAATTACATGCTAAAAAGGTTATAACTAAACTTAAAAATTCAATGATAGTCGAAGAAACAATCCAGAAGGTAGAACACAAAGATGAAAGGATCAACTATATGAAATTTTAAGAAACAACTAAGAAAATGGAAGGAGTAATATAACACCCTACTAACCAAAGTTCCAGAGAGAGAAATACAAACGGAGCGCCTCTGAAGCGCCTCTGAAGCTCACGCCTCCTGTGAATGTCCAGCGAAGGACCCACCCAGAAGCAAAACAACAGAGTCCCACCAAGCTCAGGACAAAGGAGCCACACTGACAGCCTGTGGAGAGAAGGAACAGGTCCCCTATCAAGGAAAGGGAATCAGATACATCAGGTTTCTCAGTGGCAAAAGAGAAATAAAAAGATAAAAGGATGATATCCTTGAGAATTCTCAGGAACGCTGGAATTCTACACCTAAACCAACTGTCAACTGAGTGGGAAAGGGCGCGGTGCGGGAGAGATGGCAGGAGAGAGACAAGGACTGAGAGCTTACCTGGAGAGGCAGTTTCAGAAAAAAAGGAGAAACAGTGGGTATAAACCTACTTTTAAAAAATTTATTAAACTATTTAAAAATTAAAAAGAAAATTTTCAAAAGTATAATTACAAAATCTGCCAGATGTGGCAGCGCATGCCTATAATCCCAGCACTTGGGAGGCTGAGGCAGGAGGATTGTTGTGAGTTCGAGACCAGCCTGGACTACAAAGTAAGCTCAAGGCCAGCCTGAACTACATAGCAAGCCCCTGTCTCAAAGACAAAAAAAAAAAAAAAAAAAAAATCTACAGGCATCTGGACAACCTAGCACATGAAGTAACTTTGGTTAATTCCAAGAAAAACAGAAGGCAGTACAAAAAATATACTTCTCATATATTACTGGATTGAGTGGAATGCAGTGAGTACACTGTCATCATATGTAAAGCACTGAGCAATGATTTAACCAAAAATCTGTGCTGCTGCCGGATGGGTTGGGGTTATAAAAGAATAAAACGTCTACAATAGGTAAATCTGTAAATAAGCCATCTAGCCAGGCATGGTGCTGCCCAGATGTAATTCTGGCACTTGTGAGAGTGAGGCAGGAGGACTGTCAGTTAAAGACCACCCTGGGCTACACAGTGAGACGTTATTCCAAAAAAAGGAAAAGGAAAAGGAAGAGGAAGAAGAAAAGGAAAGAATTAGCATACTAACATTTAAAAATATGGAGATGAAGTAGCAGAGAGGGGACAATGTAAGAGTTGGAAGCAACGCCTATAGGAAGTGGGGATGGGCAGTCGAGACTGATCCCTTTACTCCTATGCCCTATGGTGCTGATATTTTCACTGCATGTACACACATCACTTTGTTAAAATAAACACAAATTTTACTATTAAAAAGTCAAGAGCTTGGGAGCTGGTTATACTGTACAAGGCAGAATGAGATTCATGTTTCCTTTAGACAAATACCCAGTGAGGTACCACCTGGGTGCCCCCTGGCCTGGCAATGAGACTGCATTCCCAGGGAGCTCCTCAGTGTGCTTCCAAGCAGGTGACCAACCCAGAGCGGCACCTGCCGCTGATCCCAGCCCTCCTCACTGCGAGCATCCACCAAGCGTTAACTTCCAGATGCCCCAGGAGGAGCCCCAGCTCCAGGGGAGTCTCTGGGAGGAGGGTAGCCACCAGCCAGCACTGCGGCACTGAGAGCCCCCGGCTGGCCTCTTTCACACAGCACCGACCTCTGATTTCCTTCTCTGGCATCAGATCAGGGTCAGGTTTTTTTGGCAGTCACAGAAGACAATGAGTCAGGAAGCAGGTGAGCAGCCCTCTGAGTAGGGGGCTAGCTACCAGCAGCTGGTGTCTACCACAGTCTGGCTGTACAGGAGCCCCTGAGAGTGAGTGGGAGAAACCTCCCTGGCCTAAGGGACAGGGTGGGGCTGGAGTCTTTCCTGAGTACTTACTGTTTGCAAGAACCTTCTAAACTTAAGCGTTAGCATGCATGTATATCCACTCCGCAACACACACACACACACACACACACACACACACACACAGAGCCCAGTGAAGCAACACACACACAGCCCAGTGAAGCAGGCACTACTTCCCCCTCCACCCCCAAGTTATGGTGGAGAAAATAAGCACTTAAGAAAACTTAGCCACCAGCATGCAGAACACTCTGCCTCCCCAGTGAAAACCAGGATGCCAGGGGGCCCTGCCTTGGGTAAGTGCTGTCAGGGCAGCTGAGGAGCTATATGCAGGCCTATTTGGAACATACCACAAGGACCCACTCAGAGAGAAGAGCCACTTCAAAGACCCACCAGGTGTCACCATGGCAAAAGCAAGCTGGGAACATAAAGGACAACACAGAGCTGCACGCCACAGATTAGGGGACACTTGAGGACACTTTCCAAAGCACGCAGTTTTTGAGAGTGGTGCCCTGATGACAGAAGAATAAAAGAAACCGGTGTGTTATGGTTTGCACATCCCTTCCAGTCCTGTGTGGGATATAACTGCCCTTGCAACAGTGTTAAGAAGGAATAGGCCCTGAGCCGCCCTCATGATTTAAGCTGTCTTACTGGGAGCGGCACATGCTTGGCCCCACATTTTCTTACACTCTGGCCGTGGGATACCTTCTGCCAAGGTACCACAGCAGGCAGCACATGCACTCCTAGAGCTTGGGTGTGCCAGCCTCTGGAACCCTGGGCCAAATGAACTTCTGTTGTTTATAATCCACCCAGTCTGCGACATCCTGTTACAACAGAAGGAAACAGACTAAGACATACTCATTTTCCTACACCAAAATCACTTACTCATTTTGTAGAGACCATGTCTAAGCCAGCAGCCCTAGTGGCTTTAAGAGGCCTCATATAATCAGGTAGGGCCCGGGGTTTTAATTAAACCCGCCCACTTGGAAGACACAGAGGCGCTCCAGCTTAGCCAGGAAAGGGAAGTGTGTAAGGACACAGACACTGGGACGCAGGCCAACAACCCCAGGAAGGGAACGCGCTCTGGGTCCCTCGGGGCTGGTACACAGCCAACACCCATCTGCCCTCTTCTCCGCACCCCACTCTGCTCTCTGCCTGGGAGTCTTTCACTCACGGCCTCTGCTCACTTACACACCACTCAGTCTCCTTCACTCACTAGTGTAAGCGACTCAGTAACCCAACAGCGGAACCAGTTAGGTCTGATCCTTACCTCAATTCCTAGGTAAGGAAACTGAGGAACAAAAGAACATGGGTTGAATAAATTATGGTCTGTCCGCACAACGCTTTGTGCAGTTCTTCGGATGACGTGTGCATGCTGACTTCGCCCGGTGACATGTTCAGCGGGGAGAAAACTACTTCCCACAAACATATGAGAAAATATAGACAAATACCTCTCATAAGGCAACAGGGAAAAGACAAATGCTTCACTCACAAAATGGGCTCAGGCCACCTACCAGCAATCCAGGGAGGCACACAAACGGCCAGGGAGCATGAAAAAAATGTTAGACTTGAGTAGTTATTTAATTAAAAGGAGGGCAACAGGATGTGATCTTGTCTTGGTCAAAGTGATGAAGATACCTGGAAGGTGGGTAACAGTGCCGAGGGGGCAGCAGGATACAACCTTGACTTAGATGAGCTTGGCTCTGTATATCAAAAGCCTTAAAAGCCTGCATGTCTCATGACCAGGAATTCATCTGTAAGTAGACTTTGAGGACCTGGTCAGCTTTGTGCACAAGCCTGCGATACGCCCTTGTCCCCTCACTATAGCCATTCTGGGCTTTTGGGTCCCTGAGGCTACCCCAGGGCTGAGTTCTGTGACCAGCAGGTGCTACATTCTAGATGGGAGAGACATGCAATAAACATAAAGTAATGTGAGAGAACACATGCCTTTTCTAAGTCAAATAGGGTGACAGGGACAGCAACCACAGGGAGAGGGAAGGGACCATTCTCCTAGGGATGGGGTGCGGGAGATGGGTGTGAGGATGAGCTCAGGCTGGAGAAAACCCAACCTACAATATGCAGTGGGCACAAAGTTGTTGGGCTAACCGGACAGAGCACAAGCTCTGAGACCTAGGAAGACCATCACCATGTTCACGGGGGCTCTGTTCATAACAACAGAAAGGAAAAGCACAAATTTCTAGCCATCAGGGCACAGCCTTACAAGGAATACTCAGTAACCAGTTAAACAACTTCCAAGGACACAGACTGTGCAAGAGAAAGTAAGTTACAAAATGGGTTATGTAGGATATAAATGCTGTGTTTTAAAAATCATCTGTATAGAAAAGTGGCTAGAATTGTGAAAGGGAAAGAAACTGCTTAAAAGGAAAGAATGACTGGGATGAGGGAAAAAGAGAAAGGGAAGAAAGAAGCGAAAAATATGGGTGTATACATGTACACACACACACACACAAGATAGCTAAGATAATTGCACTAATTTCTATTGCTTTATTGAAAGGAACAGTTAATGTTTAATTGTTTGATCGATCTTACATGCCTGTGTTTGTTTACCTGAGCAACCAATCTGAATATAACACTATGTAACACAACAACCATTGTTAACTTCCTATCTCCTTTTCTGAAACTGTATAATGCTTTTATTGTTTTTGTGTTGTTTTATGTCTGTGTATTTGTTAATTTGTTTTGGTTCTTTTCTCTTTAAAAGAAAAAAAAAGTAGGTAAACACCTAAGAAAGCAAAGAGCCACTGTTTGGCTCTGCGCAGTTAAGATTATGGACATTTTAAAAAATATTCTTTTGCTTGCCTGTGTTTTCTCATTTAGAGGCATAATAAGCATATATAGTTTTTATAATGTGAAAAGGAATACTTGTAAAGACTTCATATGATGGGTTAAGAAATGTAAAATCTGCTGGATTTAAACGTGAGAAATAGCTTGTAAATCAATCAGCTACCCCACTAAGCCACCTAGAGAGGAGTCGCACAGTAAATCACGACACTGTGACAGGTTTTCCAACCTCAGAATCAAGTGCCCCTCACCCAAGGAGAAGCTCTCCAGAGACACTGCTAGCCACTAATTTCATCAACCTGTTTACAGCCTGGTCTTTAAAGAGAGCCCACCCGCAATCCAAAGATGTATTGGGCAGACAGAAAGCAGTCTGGGAAGCCAGGAAATTCTGTAAACGTTCCAGAGGAAATACCTGGCTGACACTATGAAGAAGAATGAAGTTCAAAGGCCTCTGGATGTGTTAAATCATTGACTGTGGAAATGCACACACTTGGCTCAAAGCAGACCGTGGAAGCACTTAAGTCCTTAGTCAGAGCAGCGGGGGCAGAGTGCCGAGGCAAGGAGCCTAACCAACAAGCCTTCTGGATTCCTGGCAGGAGGCAGGAGCTAAATGCTCTCTGCAAACTCTGCAAACTCTGCAAACAACTGACTTCTCTGGTGACCAGCCCAGGAACTCCCAGTTGTTTTCTGGTCTGGTTTGGTTTGCATACATCACTTTATTTTTGTATTTCAAACTGAGAGCTCAAGTCTGCCACAGACCTGCAGCTGAAATGTCTAATATCTTTCAGCAAAAGAAATGGAATGCATGTCTCTGTCCTTCAGACTCATGTGTTTTCTGCAGTCTCTGGGTTGTTCTCTTTACTCACAGGGCACCAGGATGCCAGGCTACCAGTCCTGTTGGGCTCTTCATCTTGGTAACATGAAGCTGCACTGCTCTGCTCTCTTCTGGCTCATGCCTATCTGTGCCCCAGCCCCCTGTGCCTGCATCTGCCTAAGCTCCTGCTGTCCCCAAGCACCTGTTTCTTGTTGAAACGGTATCACTGTTTGGGCCTGGTTGAAGGAACTTGCCACAAAGAGTCTCCCCAGTGATACCAGCAGAGAGAAGCTGGATGTTTTGGATCAGATGGAGTAGAACTCAAGTCCAACTCTGCTGCTTCATATAAGGCTCCCAAGTCACACTGTGACCTTTTGAGTCCCCTCAAAAAATGGAAAATAGTAGTATCTACCTCATAGGATTGTTTGTAGGGATTCAATGTGAGACAGCATAAAAACCACATAATAACTTGAGCTACCATTTCAGGTACACTACAAGAGCTCTAAGTGAAAAGACAGTAATCAATGTTACATGGATGGGGACAAATCAGAACCCTGGCACACTGCTGCAACTGTCATTTGTGTGGTCACCTAACAGTCTGATAGACCCTTAAAATGTTAAGCATAGAGTTACCCTGTGCTACAACAATTCCATCTGCAGGTATATAACCAAGAGAAATGCAAACATATGCCCACCCCAAAACTTGCACGTGAATATTTACTACAGCATTCTCTGTAATTGCCCAATAATGCAAACGACACAAATGGCTGTCAACTGATGGAACAGGATGTGTTCCGTCCACGTGGTAGAATATTATTCAGTCATGAAAAGGAATGAAATACCAATACACTACAACATGGACAGAGATGGAAAACATCATGATAGGTAAAGTAAGACAGGCACACAAGTCCATATATTATGTTTTTGTTCATATAAAATGTTCAGAAAAGGAAAGTCTACAGATGTGGAAAGTAGACTGGCAATTGCCAGGGGCAGAGAAGGGAAAATGTAGAGTGCCTCTAATGAGACAGGCTTCCTCCAGGGGTGATGGTGTCCTATAATTAGAAAGCAGTGATGGCTGTGTGACTCTGTGAACACAGCAAAAACCATTTAGATGTACTGTCAAAAAGTGGATTTTAGGCTATGTAAACTGTATCTCAATAAAGTTGTCCTTTTCAAAGCACCTAGAATGAGCTCTGAGACATGGAGACACTCAAAATGTTACTTAGTGATTATTATCTCTGGCTCTCAGTGTAAGGATCTTGTTTTACTCAGCTGATATTTTCCCGAGCACCTGGCCCAACACCCTGGTGAAAATACACCATCAGCTGTTTGACGCCTGGCTGGATAAGCCACAGAGTGAAGGCAGAGTCAGAGCATGCACCAAGACAGGCAGGCAAAGCTGGGCTTTCTCCGTCCCACTGGTGCCCAGATGCAGACAGAGGGCAGACTCCCAAGTGGGCGGGAAGGAAGAGGCACAGCCCTGTTCCTCCCAGGGGCCCCGAGACCACCCCTGGTTGGGCACATGGCCGTTAGCTCCTGGAACTGGGAGACCCACAAAAGGGGAGATGCAGGTGGGTAGGGCAGCGGGAGCCCCTCCCTGTCTAGCTCACCAGGAGGGAGGGCCTGGGCCAGGAGTGCTCTTGACTCTGCCTCCGTGTCCAGGGTTGCTTGGATCCCAGCCACAGACACTCAGTCTGTCCTGGAGCCCCTGGTGACACCAGACGCTGAAGCACCCATTGCTCCAATAACAGCACTCAGAGCCCCATCAGTCACTACAGAACAAAAACTGAATCGGAGCCCTACTCATACACGGCAAAGGCAAATCTTGGAGGCTTAAAGATTAGCTGTGAAACCAAAGCTTTCAAACTTTGAGTATAACCATGTAGTATCTTTACATTTTATTAGAAGGAATTATTAAACAGATATTTTTCAATATTATTCCCCTATACCTAAAAACTTGGATACCACAAAGACACATCCACACACACACAATAAACTAAGCAAAAAGGCAGCCTCAGAACAGTAAGGACGTCACGGACAGGGAATTGACATCCAAAATAAAGAAATGAAGAATTCCCACAAGTCAATGAGAAAAAGAAAGTGTCCACAAGAATAATGACCATATCCCATAGGATAAAACATTTCACCTGTCTGGGAGGAAGAGCACATAAAAAATGATGATGACTGACTGACTCCTCACATAGAAAATCCTGACCCAATTGAGAGCCCAACAAAAACTCCACAGAATGGTGCACAAACCAGCACAGCACCTTGGAGACCACATGATTGTATCACGCAAGGTGAAAATGACCACAATTCCATCAAGCATAGAGGCACAGGGGCATTTTTCACAACACTGTTTATTAGTAAATTCTTGGGAGCAAAGCCAAGTGTGATGGTGCACCCTGTAATCCTAGCACTTTGAAGGCTGAGGCAGGGGGATTGCCGTGAGTTCAAGGTCAGCCTGAATTATAGACCAAGACCTTGTCTCAAAAGCCAAAAATCAATCAATCAATCTTGAGAACAAGCCACATTCTCATTAACTGGGGGATGAGAACATAAATTTTAGTATATTAATGAAAGAGGTTTCTACATAGCCTTGAAAATACATGAACCAGAGTTATGTGTATCAGCAAGGATGAGTCTTAAGAACAGTGTTAAGCCAAAGAGGCATGCTGATAAATATACATGGTATGCTCTACATGCCATATTATATAATCTCTACAAAGTTTGAAAATATGGAAAAATATATAGCATGACCAACACTAACTCAGAACAGTATATTCTCCAATAAGGGATGGGGCATGGATATTGCTAATGTTTTCTTTCTTTAAAAAAAAAACTCACATAGACTTGCTAAAACAGGAAGACCCAGAGAAGCTGCACAGATTTATTATACAGCTTTTCATACTTTTCCATATATTTAAAATGTTTTATAATATAATTTTCTATTTTAAAAATCAGAAAACAGACCTAACAAAGGAAACATTTTTTTCAAATACTGTTGTGCACAAAGAATAGTCTTGCCAGGGCTGGAGATATAGCTCAGTGGAGTAAGTACCTGCCTGGCAGGCGCAAGGTCCTGAGTTTGATCTCTGGTACCGCAAAAAAAAAATAAATAAATAAAGAATAGTCTTGCCAGAGGAAATACAGCACAACTAACTCAACCAGTTTAGTTGAAATTTCTGACAAATAATTTTTCAAATTAAACAAATTTCAAATTTTTTTCACATTTAAAGGTCAGCTTGTGTTTTCGTTCACTACATCTGACAGCCTAACAAGGTGGGTCTTCAGAGTGCTGTTTAGTGAACCACTAGGGAAAAAAATGTGGAGCAGCAGCAGAATGTTTGGGTGGAGAATTCACCCCCTGCTCAGCAGCACACACCGGTTAACACGAGAGGGAGGGTCTACGACCAGTAGTCTGGCAGGCCTACATGATGTGTATTCATAAAAATAAAGCAAGAACCTACTGCATGATCTAATCTTCATTAGGGACACAAAATACAATCATCTGGACCTACAAGTCATTTCTATACACAAATGCAGAGAAGTCAGGAGAACAGTGAGTGAACTAGTGACAACAGCCACAGACACCAGGGGTGTGGTCAGGAGGTCTTCAAGCTTCGGCCACACTATTTCATGTTTTCAAAATAAGAAGATATTCTTGTAATTTTTTTTTTCTGTGAAAAGAACAGAAGGAGTCTAGAAGGGTACTACTGAACCATCCACAGGGTATGTGTGGGATCAGAGGAAAAGAGAGGTAACGTTTTCCAGCCTTTTGTTTATAGCAATTCATAGGTATTAATAGGAATAGGTATTAATGAATAGGAATTAATTAACCGATTAAAAGGAATTAATAGATTTTCTGAAATGAGCTTTTATGTTTTTAACATGGCATGAGCAGAGGAGGAAAGAACAGTGATGAAAAGAGAAGCCGCGTTTTTGGCTCTGTCAAGGAGGTCTCTGCGTCTCGCCTCTGCTCACCACACCCGTGTGCCAAAGCTCCTCTCTGGTCAGGACGCAGCAGTTTACAACATGGGCCCGTCCTCAGAAACGTGGCTGACGTCCAGGTTTGGCTTAGTAAGAGCTATGGGGCCCTGGCTGCCTCTCTCTCTCCCCCTCACACAGCCAGCTGTAGTGGTAACAAAAGGAACGACGCAAAAAAGCGCATCACCGGGTACCTGGCCTGGCAGTCGCCCTCTCAGTGGTAAGCGCGCGTGGCAGCTTTCAGAAGCACTGCTTCCCTCCTGTGCCCAGACTGGCACCCTGAGCTACGCAGGAGGGCATCCCTGGCATGCAGCGCATCTTTCCCTGCTGTGGTCTTTACTTTTCTTTGGCAAATATTTATGAAGCACTTGAGATCTGCCCTGAGCACTTACCAGTATGAGCCAGGCCAGCTACTCCCTCCCTCAGAAGAGGCTGGCGGATCAGCTGATCATCAGTTCAGACAGAAGCTGGCTCTAGGCACGGCCCAGCCACACCTGCTGGGCACCTCCACATGAACCCTCGAGCTTCTGGGCTTTGCCTTGCAGGCTGTTACGTGAAAGAAGGCCTACAAGCGCAGACGCACAGCAGCTGTCAGAGAGGGGCTGGGTGTCACGGGAAGTGCCAGTTGTGCTACCTGAGTACTCTGGAGCAGAAGGCTGGAGAGCCCAGGGTGACGAGGAAGCAGGTCAGGGTTTGGGAAGGTGAGAAGCAGAGGCAGCAGAACAGAGCAAGGGCCAAGGGGAGGTAGGAAAAAGGGATGGAGTCCGCCAAGGAGAGTGAGAAGGGCTGCAAGAGGCTGTGGGCTGTGCAGGAGGAGGAGGGGGGACCAGGCCTGGAAGCGCTGAGCTGCGAGGAGGTGGAGGAGGTGAGGAGGTGAGTTCCACGAAGAAGACAGGAAGCGCGGAAGAGAGGAAGTGCGGGGGAGCACTGGGCAGGGAGGAGGAACTGAGAGTAACGGGGACAGGAGGGATTCGGAGCGGAGGGACCAGGCTCTTTTGGAAGAAGCCACCCATGGGGCAAGGGTGTGAGGATCTCACCTGGTAGAGGCAGAGTCCCAAAGGACGACATAAAAGATGAAGAAATTTCCCGAAAATATCCCCCAGTGGACTCTGGGCTCCACTGGGAGGACGGGACTCAGGACAAGGTGAAGGGCACTGAGGTTTTGTTGTTTTGTTTTTGTTTTTCGTGGTACCAGGGACTGAACCGGGGCCTTGAGACTAAACTTCATCCTCAGATCTGTGTTTAGTTTTTATTTTGGGACATGGTCTCACTAAAGTGCTAAGGTTACCGAGGCTGGGCTGGCACTTGAGAGCCTCCGGTCTCAGGCTCCCAGAGTGCTAGGGTTCCAAGTGTGCTCCACCAGGCCCTGCTCGGGGCTGGGTCTGTTTCGGAAGGCAGGGATGGGAGGGGGAGTCGGGTGTAAAGGTGGAGGCGTCCGCCTTGTGTGTCTGATGCCTCCATGGGCTGGTCCGGCATGCGGGTGGAGATGTAGGCCTGGGAGGAAGAACGGGGCATAGTGCGGCTCCAGCCCAGGACGTGGGCTGGGACAGAGCATAGTGAGAGAGGGCGGCTCTGGGCCTGCAGCTACACTTGCATAGCAAGATCTTGTCTCAAAAAGGCAAAAAAAAAAAAAAAAAAAAGAAAGAAAAAGAAAAACAAAATCTACTACAACAAGGGCAGAACAGAAAATACGTGAAATTAAATTTAAGGGATGCTAGTAGCTCAAGAAAGAAACATTACAAGAGAATAGTTGATAACCTAAGCAAAAACTGCAATAATACAGTAAGAAATATAATGCACCAATACAGTTATAAAATAATACATGTAATAGGATCCCTGTATTGCACACATTCACCAAGAGAGAAAGAAAACTAAGTATTGTATGTCAAAATATCAACAGTTTTCCTGAGTAGTAGGAGTATGTAGGAATATGGTTCACTTTTATTTTCTTCCTTATGCTTTCCTTTACTTTATAAGAGTCTACCACGAACATGGATTAATTCTGTACTCAGAAAATGAGTGTACGATGGGAGGAAGGAAGACAGTGGCCAGGGTTGAAAGGTCATTGAGTGAGACCATCAATCAAGACTTGAGTGGGTGCTGGGTGTGGTGGTACACGTCTGTGATCCCAGCACTCAGGAGGCTGAGGGAGGAGGAGCCCTGTGAGTTCCAGGCCAGCCTGAACTACATAGTGAGACCCTACCTCACAAAACCAGAAAGAAAGAAAGACAAGAAGGAAGGGAGGGAGGGAGGGAGGAAGGGGGGGGAGAG